>JARFYF010000054.1:23900590-23910660 GCA_030265395.1 Rhina ancylostomus
ACCTCAGTTCGACATTCCTCCAACTCCCATGATTTCTTTAGTCCAGTAAAATATACCTAAGTCTTGTGTCTATCCATTGAGCATTCATTGCACTTTAGGTAAAAAGTTCCAGATTCAAATTGTCTGAGTAAAGAAACTTCTCCATCTCAGTCCTAAAAATTCCATTCTTTATTCTCAGACTAAACATTCTTCATTTCAAGAAATGTTCCAGATTCCTCAACCAAGGACAACATTCCACTGGCATATGCCCTTTCTAGCTCCAAGATTGTTAAGTGTTTTAGTAAGATCAGCTCTCATTTTTATAAAATTTAATACAGAATACAGCTTAGAGTATTCCAAATCTACATCTCTACTCATTTGACAATTCTCCACCATCTCTAGTCCCAGCTGTCAGTTTCACCACAGAGCCATTCTCACAAGTATACTTTTTCTTGAATATGGAGAACAAAACTGTATAAACCACTCCAGCAAGACTTCAGTTACTCTCATAATCTAATCCTTCTGCAAAAAAAGGCTACCATACAATTTGTTTTCTTAATTGCTCACTGTACAAACTCATCATCGAGCTTCAAGACCTGGACCTCTGCAACTCCCTCTGCAACTGGATACTCTACTTCCTCATCGGCAGACCTCAGTGAGGATTGGTACAACATCCCCTCCTCACTGTTCAGCAACACAGATGCACCCTTTCTTTTGTACCACTCCTGAACCAACCCATCATTGGACAGTTCCTTTGTTTCGCTTCTGAAAATTCCATCAAGATCACTTGCCTTATCAGACTGTAATCTAATTATTTCTTATGCTGTTCCTGAGTTCATCATGCACTACATTAACTCGGTCAAATTCTTCAACATCTCCAATTTACAACAGGTTTGTCAAATCACTTAAAATCTCCCGCTATATTATTAATTTTGATCAGAGGAGCTGTATAAACTCAATTATTTTTGTTCCTTCGCATCATGTTTCATGCCAAAAAGCTATTTTGTCAGAAAGCTTGTATTGTACAAAGACACTTGGACAGGTACATTCATAGGAAAGGTTTAGGGTGATATGGGCCAAATTGGACTAGTCTAGATGGGCATCTTGGTCAGCAATGCCAAGTTGGACCATTACTTCAATTAAAGGGGTTTACTACAAAATCTATGAGAAACAGCATATTTAATTCACCTATTACCCAACAGATTGCTTATACAAATGAGTGGGGTCAACCTAAGCAACACTATGTGCACTAAAATTAGGAATAGTTACAGTTCTCTCAATTGAGCACAAGAATAATGTCGTCACATAATTCTGATTAATGCATCCAAATACATAAAAGGTAAAACCTGCTTAAGATAGCTATAAGAGCATGATACTAATGCCATATAATACTAAAACATGCCAATAAGTGGTTAGCAATGGCAGCTACTTATTAAGAAGAACCTGCTTTTAAAGGATAATTGAGTTAAATCTGAAAGCAGCTTGGTTGTCAACAATCCCAAACCAAGACTGTATAAATCCATGCTGTGTCTCAATTACAGTCAGTGGAGGCATATACAATATGTAACAGTCACTGTGAAAATTAAGAATCACTACAACCGGTTACAAGGCAATTTTTCAACATGAATAGTGCACATTCAGAAAATCTGAGATAATGCTAGTGTTTCCCTCCAGAAATATTAGAAATTAACAATTCAACTGCAAGTGATTTTTCTTACAAATAAGACAGTAAAACTCCTGAACATACTAAATCTTAAAAGGTTAGGCGGAAATCCTAAAGAATAAACACAGCCTTACTGTACTGAAATGGTTATGAAACGGTACTCAAAACTATAAAAATGTCACTATATGAGCTGGAAGGGAAAACCAGATAGGCAACGTTTGTCCTGTATAACTTCCTCCACCATCAGCTCCAACTTGACAAAAGAACACTATAAGAATTATCTTGATCAAGATCTAAATCTTATAGCTGGTATTCAACTACCAATGCATCATTTGTGACCAACATAGCCACTTCACAAAACCACTCTGAAAGGGATTAGTCTCTAGGTCACAAAGCTCATGTATTTTTTTTAAATTTAATATCCAAGGAATAAAATCAGACAGTTACAAAAAAAAACGATCCTTTCACAATCTTTGAATATATGAATATAAACAATATTAACGTGTTTATAAATGGTGTTAGGGAGCAGAGTGACAGAGGTACAGCTGATAACAAATAAGCCCAGCCTTCAACCTATTTCTTTTGTATCCACATTGATATCAGAGTTCCCAGTCTTTTATTGGCAGTACAAGCATAATTGCCAATTGAAATCACCAATACATAACTGTGTCAACAAAGACCGCATTAATTAGAATGGCACCTGCACAATGATTATGCAGGCAAAAGCCAAGAGGCATAGTGATCCTTGAAACTAATATGATATGTTCACACAGATGACAGCCACTTGACACAATAAGTTCTCAAAACTAACTCCAGAATTCTAGTGTAGTGCATTCAATGTTCACAATGTAGTCTCCTCTTCACTGGAGAAACAAAATGCAGATTGGGTAATCGCTTTGCGGAACACCTGCAGGAGTAACTTTGAGCTTCTGGTCATCTACCACTTTATTTACCATCTCACTCCTGCTCAGACCTGCCTGTCTATGGCCTCCTATACTGTTATATAATGAGGCCCAATGCAAGCTTGAAGAACAATACCTCATCTTCCATCTGGGCATGATGTGGCCTTCCAGACTCAATATTAAATTCTCTAACTTCAATCAGCTCACTTTTTGTTCTGTCTGTATCAGAACTGGCCGCTTCCATCTGCCATGATGTTGGCTGATTTTCTGATTCTAATTGTGTTGTCTGCCCTGCTGGGGTGTAAATGGTGAGAATGGCAGTTACCCCAGTCTCACCATTTACACCACTTTACAGAGACAAAAAAAAACAGTATGCTTCCCCCATTAACCCATTTGCAATCAACCTATCAGAGGTATTCCCTTTGTTCTAAAACATCCTTCTGTCCTGCTGATGAAGGGTCCTGGACCGGAAATGTAAACTGTTTCTCCTTCCACAGATGTTGCCTGACCTGCTGAGTGTTTCTAATTTTTGCTGTTTTTGTCATAGAATTCATACAAACTGTGAATGGTCATATGGAAGTGTGTGTGTGTGTGTGTTTTTTATTTATATTTTATATATATATATATAAAAAAAAGTGTTCAGCATTGAGACAGACAGCAAATGTGACTTCACCTTGAGGCATTCTGTGATAATTGGCCAGAGGTACACAGAACATTGTTGGCTATGTTGAGACAGATGAGACAAAGGGCTGAGCTAACAACAATACCCATTTACAATCTGAGGCACAACTGATGAAGTAAGGTAAGGAACAATGGATAAAGGGAATGTTACTGGATGTGAAATGTACCAAGAACAGCCATTGATAGGAAACAGACAAGGTACAAAGGGACCAAGCAATAACAGCACAAAAGGCATCTTGATACCATTGTGACATGGACATAAAGAGGGGCCTTGGACCAGGGGAGGTTCCTTATAGCTACCTAATCATATTTGCTAATGCTACTGCTTATGGTCACCTCTGATGACCTGTCACACCTTAGTAAATCCAAAGTGCAGAAAAAAAATGTATTCCCCTCTCACCTCCTCCCTGCATGCATACCTGTATTCAGATCTAACAAATGTTTGTTGCATGTATGTGCTGGTCTGAATAGTTCTTCATCTGCAACAATTAGCTCAGGAATGGTATATTTGCATTGATTTAAAAATACCCAACTGGCAAAGAAAAGATGAATGGAAATTTGCAACTGGTGAACCCAACAAAGCCTAATTTGAAATTAAATTTTAAGTGTCTGTCACCAAGATGTATACAATTAAACCAAAGTCATTTGAATTTTGATACTGTGCTTTAAACATCTTTAGGAGTTCTTACTCCATAACGATACACACAAGCAACAGAGCTGATTCCTTTGGCATTATGCAGTTACAAGTGATTAAGTGATAAGCGTGCAGCTTCCTTCACTGAGACAAAGTAGCTGCCTTTTATAAAACGGCCAGGTGGTGGGAAAGTTTCCTTAAAGTTTTGTGCATACAAGAGGGATGGGGCATATAAAAGACAAACAGCCAGGAATCAAGTAAAACGCTCTTCAGCTTGTTGAACATGCTGCACAGGCAAAAGTTGTTTTGCGTAGCATAGGAAAGAGTGAAGTGTACATTACAACACATTCTTTCCTTTTATAGACCTGGTTTGTATTTTCAGTTGATTTTCCTTACATGGGTAAATTCAATGCCAAGCTTGACATATTTTTTTTATATATTTGTGTTGCAAATTCTGCTTTTATTTGCACACTGTACTTGGAAGAGACTCCACATCAATAGCTTGTCAGCATCTGGTTGTACACTTGTGATTGATGGTTTTTCAATGGGTTGTATTTTTAGCAAATGCTTCTTTTTCTAAAGACATATATGATCTTTTTCTTTATATAGTTAGAAGTTTTCGATTAGAACTTCAAAACCAATTATCATGGTTCATTTAATTGGCAGATTTTAATCAACAATTGGGCTAATTGGCATGCTTTGCACACCAGACATTTCCCATATCCTATGGATAACTGACTGAGACAAAACTTTTAATTAGACAGACAAATGAGGAAATTTATTTTTGTAAACGGAAGAAAATCAGGGGCAAGCAGCAAGTGAGCTTAGTGCTGGATTAATTATCCTTGCACACTTCATATCAGTGGATTTTGACAGATGGTATTAACAAGAAGAGGTGGAGGATGAAGAAACAATAAACAAAAGTGTCAAGACAAGGAAGGGAAAAACCAACACTCAGGCATGATGTTGAAAAGATATCTGATGTTATAGGAAGCAATAGCAACATTGGAAAGCACAACACCAGAAAAGATCCTGCAGTCCATTGGCCCAGTTTCAAAGTACTCTTCATCACCCAATTTTCTAATAGCTCCTTCAATGTTTCTACCATCGACAAACTGCCTCCATTGCTTCCTGGAAGTCCATTCCACAGACTCACTATAAGCTACATAAAGTAGTTAAATCTAAAATATTCTTTTACCTTAAGTTTAAAATACACAGTTTAATGGTAGATATCTGAACTCCAATACTGAGAAGCTCATGCTGGACCGTGACATTTTTCATGGAAGGTTAGAAAAGTAAACAATTACCTTAATCAAAATAATAAACCAATTCCCTCTATATAAATGAAAATTCCCTCTATTTCTTCTTTAAACAGCAATGTACAGGAGGTATATTCTCAGGAGTAGTTGACCAGCTGAGTCTATGCATCCCAGTACAAGACACACAGCACTGAGCCAAATATTTAGTCAGCTTCCCTCTGAATACGTTAAACATCAGAATCACAAAAGGTATTCCGGATCTCAAATCATGCATAAAGCTTGCTCATCTTAAAGCTGTTCAAAACAGTTTAAATCTTTACTCAGTTACACAGCCTATGTATGATTCAGCCTTTTAAAACTCCCCATCATATATCCCTAACCTTTTCTGCAATGAAAATATCTTTAATCCTATTCTGATTAACAAACTGTTCAAGGACCAATGCACATAGATTTAAAGTAAAAAGCAAAAGGTACACTCATTTCAGGGCTACGGGGAGGAATGGGAGAATGGTACTTAATAGATACTTAACTGAGAACTGGCTCCGACATGATTGCCATAAAGGCCTCCTTTGATCCCATTGTAATTCTATGATTCCATATGTGACTCGGCAAGACACTGCCTGGAGATCATTACCTTTTGCTATATTTTTTAAAAAATTCTCAGAAGTCAATTTTCTTCTAAGGTAACATCATCCTTTTCCAATATAGTCTCACTAATATTTTATCAACATTAGAACAGCATTTTGCTTTAGACTCAAATGCCCTTGAAATGAAACCAAGTATTCATGCAACTTTGTTGATAACAGCTTCACACTGACTGGAAACATTTAATGAAGGATGAATAATCACACAGCAAGAGATTAATGAACCTTAACAACTTTTCAGAAGATGGAGCTTAATGATATTAATGGCAAAAATACAAAGGAAATAAAAATCAATCACTGCAAAATGCAGAAGAAAATACTGTACATTCTAAAGGATTGATTGCAAGCTTCGAAAGCAATGCATTATAAAACAACATTAAACAGCTGTTAGCCATTTGAGTTTTTAGTTCACAAACATGCAAAATGTTCCAGAAAAAGCAAAAAAATCTCTGCAGCAATGATAAGTTCCAGGTGTGCTTTCAATCATGCAAACAACTATCATAACTCATTTGCTCTCGTATCAATCTCAGCTCATTTTAATTCATAGTCATAAGAGAGATAAACAGCGCAAAAATACTGCAAAGCCTGGCCGATGTGAAATTGACAATTTTTACCATAATTAACAAGGTTGAGAGGTCAGTGCATGTACCTTCACTGCGAATTTATACTTTTGATGAATTTTTGTCATCATGAGGGATGTCAGTGCCAGGAAATGGAATGCATTAATCACTGTCAGATAAAGTATGCAGCTTGATGCTAAATGCTTTATTTTATTGTGCCATAATCTAAGCAATCTAATATGATTCCTTCTAGATGAGAATTTCTAAATAATTTAAAATCATTAAGGAAAGGGAAATTAGTAATTTATTGAATAGCTGGATAAAATATCTTTATGTAAATATCATTATATAGAACAATATATCAGGTAACATGGCTTTGGCCCCTTTCATCAAATGGCTTGTCAAAAAGGTGCAATTGTACACCATTATATTCATCTCATGCTGCAACTGTTATCTGTAGAAAGACTTTGCATAATAGAACCACCCAGTAACGACATAAAACCATTCTCATCTGACTTCCCGGGGGTGTGTAGAGGGACCTTTTAACATGTTCTGGGTTGGTGACAGTTATGCGGAAAAAAGCCTCAGGGTCTTCCAACCACATTGTTGGGATTTTACACATTGCAATTGGTACACTGCAGTTTTCATGTGCAGTTTCAATTTAACTGCATGGTTATTGAGCTTTTAGCCATGAACTGGCAAGATGATTTTTTTTTATTGGGGGCAATAAGAAAATCAAAAGAACCAAAATTATTCTATAAGCAAGGAATTGAAAGAAAAAGAAAACAATCATACTTTATAACTTGTATTGTTTTCTCAGCAGACCACTTTTACTGCTTTTCTTCTTTATTATGTACAAAATGAAGATTTTACAAAAATGTATATCAGCAAAGTAATGTTCTGCATTTCAGTTTCTCGCTTTATAATTTTGAATTTACTTCAATGAATTTTCCTCAGAATTTTTCTAAGAAATTTTCTAGTAAAAGAAGAAAAGAAACCGAACATTTTCAGCGTTTAACAGCAAAAAATCTTAGTTGACGGTCCCTCAGGATTGAGGATGATTTGCTTGCATTCTGATTTTGTGGGTTCTGAGGTGGCTGATGTGGGAACCATAGACCCACAGGTGGGGCAGGAGGTGCCTGATAGGGTGGGCAAGTGGGTAGTTTGAGGTGGTGTGATCCTTCCATCGCTTATGCGGCACTTCTCAATGAGGATCTCAGTACCATCTCCTTATTGCTACCATCAGGCAGGAGGTATAGGGGCCTGAAAACCTACAATGAAATGCATCCTCTTACCCTTTTTTTTAAACTTTTCCTGAACATTTCAAAGCCTTGAATTTCTTGCAGATGTTCAGACACAGTCTTGCATTATTAACCAACATTTAACTTATTTTCTTTGTCGATATTTGGAGTTAGCACCACATTAAATAGAAACTATCCTTAGCCAAATTACACCTCCTCATGTAAACTAGTCATGGTGCAATATTTTTATTTGATTTCCTGACCAGCTCCACTACAGTTATTTGCTGGAAATAATCACTGTCAATTAGCTTTGATTAGAACACTTTTCTTGCTTCACCTCAGACAGTAACTATAGAATCTAACATTATCCACTGTCTAACTTTATTATTCTAAACAGAAGTCCTGCCAGTTGTCCACCAAGGTCCATTATTGACAATCTCATGGTCTTATTCCTCACAGCTGTAACAGTTAAAGTATTCATTACAGAACATAGGAGTTTCCATTGTAGGAATATTTACAAACTGAACGCCAAGAATATAAGCTACGTGGCCTCAACCTTGTTACTTCTCCTTTACCGCTTTTCCTTTCCATAATGTCTCATTGATGCTTTGTTATTTGCAACTTCACTTCCTTTGTCACACTTACCGGGATGGATTTTGCTGTGGCCTACCAGTTGTTACCCCTTACAAACTTTTCTTAATTGAAAATAGGCAAATGATTATAAACACCCAGCTTTGACTGGCCTCTCTTCAAACAATAGGTGCCTACACTACCTTGCTGAGCTCTCCACGGAGCTCAACATCCCAAATCACTGTACCTGTCGAATGTGTAGCAAAAATACAACCACTAACTGTGATCATAATGTGTTAATATGCTGCTAACTCTCCTTTTAGTATTTACTATGATTAAGTTGATGTGTTTTCGTAACACCTCCATCACAAGAACCTGTGACCACATCATACATTAAGTTGCTTAAGGAAGGTTGGTGCTAAAGCAGAAGAGAAAACCTGGGCTATGAACTAGACTCAAAGCTTTTGGAGGGTAGTGCAGATGAAGATGGGAAGGGAAAGAATAGTATTTCAGATAGGAAGATTCCAGCAGATGGATGTGTTACCAACAGCGAAGTGAAGGAGGATACATAAAATAGTCCATAGTCAGGGAAAGATTGTTAGGAAGTGAGGGGAAGAATCTAAAGGGCAGGAAGAGATTGCAGCTATGGAACAGATAAAGGAATACAAGGAGAAAGAGTGTTTAAAATTCAAAGCGTTAGGGAATGGCAGCCAAAGTGCATCAGGAAGAATGGAATTAATGGGTCAGTAGTACATGCAACAGAACATTCTTGCAGTTTGGACTTTTATTTTTTCCCTTCAGTTCCTACTAACAATCTTGCTGCAATCATCATAAACGAAAGATGACAACTTTGACTTTTCTGGACAGACACTTATAGCATATCAGCTGATAGATATCAAGAAATTTTGTTTAAATAATTAAATCAGAAACCTGATAATAAAGGAGAGATCCAAAAAAAAGTTTGAAGAACTAAAGGAGATTGACAATGCAATACCTTTACAGTCTAGCACACCAGAATTATACACCACATGTTGAAAATACAATTGCTGGAATTACTATTAATCAGTGTATAAAAAAGAGCTAATCTGAAATAATGCTGCTTGGAAATTCAAGGTAATACTTCATCATCATTCTTCCAAGCTGTTGTTTATTATTGATCAACTTGGTGACTTTGTCCTTCAAGGACAAGACACCTTAATAAAAATGTAACAAAACTACAAAAAGTTTTTCATCAAATACTCTACTGAGATGGCAGGTGTAAAGCAGCACAATAAATAAGCTGTCCACTGGTTAAGAAGGGAATGTTTGTTGGTGTGATAGTACAGCAATTGTTATTTAATGATAGACTTATGACAAATCTATTTTTGAATAATAAAGCTCAATCTATTTTCTACTCCTCAATTTAACCATTCCTCCTGAAGTCATCTTCTGAAAATTTCCCCTATGTCCTTAGATACTGAGTGCAGGCAAAGTGTTTGAATATTAAAACTGTTA
Organism: Rhina ancylostomus; assembly: GCA_030265395.1. NCBI lineage: Eukaryota > Metazoa > Chordata > Chondrichthyes > Rhinopristiformes > Rhinidae > Rhina > Rhina ancylostomus. The sequence continues at coordinate 23,910,218 of JARFYF010000054.1, forward strand.
CAGCTAACCTAAAACTGTCTTCATTTCCCATCTGCACACTGAGAATTACTTGAAAGCAGAAAAATCTATCAATTTTATTCTCTTTTCCATTTAGGAAAGGCAGAAAGTGTTTTGCAGAACCAAATGCAAACAAGATGACGATTTCACAGAACACCTGCGCTCTGTCCGTGACTGTGATCTACATGTCCCTGTTGCCCGTCACTTCAACTCCCCCTCCCACACTATCACAGATATGTTAGTCCTCAGTGTCCTCCACTGCCAGGAGAATTCCAAGCACAAACCGGAGGAACAGCACCTCATTTTCAGTCATGGAACCTTGCAGCCCAACGGCATGAACATTGAATTCTCCCACTTTAAGTAATCCCCATCCCCCCCCCCCCATCATGCTTCTCCTCTTTCCTAGCCTCTTTTTTTCTACCTTTTTTTCCCTTTCTCTCCTTACC
>JARFYF010000054.1:23910824-23920875 GCA_030265395.1 Rhina ancylostomus
CTCCCATTTTCCTTTGACTCAAGAAGGGTCCTGACCTGAAACATTGACTGCCTGCTTTTCTCCATGGATGCTGTCTGCCCTGCTGAGTTCCTCCAGCATCATCGTGTTTTTCATTCAGGAAGTGTTTGGCTCCTGGTATTCCAGATATTTTCCAACAATAATTACATCATGTATTTACAGTGTGAGCTGTTGGGAAGCCATATTTTATGACATTTTAAATTGACATATATATCTTGTTCCTTTTTTCCAATAGAAATAAAGTTGATTTGCATATTACAAGGTAAGAAAATTTGTCCATTGTCGTGTGCACCAAAGTCAGGAAAACCTGCAGTGGATGCAGATGTAAAAATTTGTACAGGGGGTCCCCAGGTTATGAAAATCAAACCTTACGTAAATTCTCCCAAAATCTGCTCTCAAGTATAGTACCCAAATCTCTTCAGGAAATAATGCAAAGATGACTCGTAGAAAAAGCCAGCACCTTCTCCAAACTCTCCTTCTGGTAAGATTAAATGTTTACAAGCCCTGAGCCATCTCTCATAAGTGCACGCTTTCATTTATTAAACTGTTGATAGTTTTCTCACTGATCAGTAGATCAGCTTCCCCCATCACTCCATCCAGACTGCATTCAGACAAATGTTTCTCACAGTCCACTTGCTGGTAACAACTCCGATCACCTACGCTGACCTTCCCCAGTCTACTCTTTGCAAATCAGTCCCCAAGGGCTGTCAAGGCTAAAGATTTCACATTATGATTTTGGGGGAAATTGTTAGTTTCCAACTGATGGAAAATTCAGTTTACAGGCAGTTCTCGGGAACATAACCCTTATGTAACCCGGGACCTCCCATATTTGCATTTCTTTTACAAAAGTAATTACAAGATAATGGATCATGGTCTAACCTTGAGCAACACTATATACAATAACTTCCACTTATATAGTACCTATAATGCAACAACCCCCTATTTGATATTCCCAGATAATATCAAGTAAAACAATTGATGCCAAGCCACATAATATATACTAGGACATATAACCAGAGAGATCAAAAAGGTGGGTTTTAAAGAGCATCTTAAAAAGAAGAAAGTGAGACAAAAGAAAGAGATTTTTGGAGAGAACCCCAGAGCTTGGCAGCCAAAAGCCTGGGCACCACAATGGAGGAGTTCTGACTCTAGATGCCTCAGAAGGTTATAGAGATGGAAAAATAAGGACACAAGAGGATATGAAAGCCAGGATGAGGACTTACATTTAAGGCCCAAGACATGATGACAGAGAAATGTTCTAGGTCTAAGCACTTGCAGTTGCTTCATCAATGGTCCTGCCATCTCTTGTGAAAAATGGGATGTTGTCTGATGAATGTCCAGTATGTAGTTCTATTCACTCATCAGATCATGAAGGAGTCTGTGCCCATCTGTACCTAGATCTGGACAACATTCATGCTTAGGCTGTTGAGTGACAAATAATGTTCAAGCCACACAAGTGGAAGGCACTTTCTACACAAGATCATATTATGGCCAAATTGACCATCATAGAAGACGTGGAAGGTTATGAACCAAGAACTGTTTGATGGAATTAGTATGGATAGGAACTTGATGGTCGGCATGGACATGGTGGACCAAAGGGCCTGTTTCTGGGCTTATGCCTCTATGATTTTACAGACACAAAGGGAGATCAACAACTGAACAAAAATGAATGAAGAACAAGTCAGAGGTCAGATATTCTCCAGTGATCAATATCTACAAGCACGCCAAGGATACAAGGATATAAGGATATATTTTCCACCTCTCTGTACAAGTAAAGTTTCAACAACGTTCAATGCTGTAGAGGACAAAGCAGCCTGCTTGATCAGCACCTCAAACATTTCCTCCCTTGTGGCTGTAAGCTGTACCATCCATAAAATGCACCACAGGAACACAGTGACCTCGACCACTCTGAGGAAGGATGCATCCCAAGTTGCTGTAGGAAATAAAATATAAAGATGTAGAGGCTCTGGCTATAGTCTTCCATATGTTGTTAGATTCAGAAGGATTGTGCTCCTGTCTGGGTAAGATACTACACAAAGATCCTCAATCTGCAATTAAATGTAGCAATGGGGATCTTCATGGAGATACTCAAAATAACTCATGTCAAATGGCTGCCAGTTGAGTCGTTAACCTGCCTTAGAGAAAAATCACAAACTAATTCCAACCTGACATTCATTAGAATTTAATAATCCCCTAAAACCAGGGTGAAATCACACAATCCCCTTCCCAAACACTCCTGAGGAACAATGGACAGCTCTCAGTGCTAATATCATCTGAAAGACACATGTCCCTGTATCTCATCCAACCCACCCTTACTTACACGATCATCTTGACAGCATGTATTGGCAGACATTTCAGAAAACCAAAGTTTCAAGGGAAAACTAGATTCTATCCTCAGAGCTAGAAATTGAGAATTACCACAAGCAAATTCAGATAACTTTAGCTGCCTTCAAACAAGTTGTAGAACTCAATTAGTTGTCGCATAATGTGGGAATGCTGTGAATAACTGATTCATGTGCTGATGGAATCTGTGATTACGTCAGGTCAATGCTTGCAGGGACCTTCATTCAACTGGAAATAGCGGAACCCATGATTACACAGCATACATTTAATAAGTAATCTCCAAACAACAGGAATTCTTTAAACTAACTTCCTTTGTCCATTTTTGTTACTTCCTTATTCCCCTACAACAGTGACACCTTACTAGGATACATAATTCCAATCTCCAAAATAATACTATGGTGATAGTTAACAGGAAAATCAACTGCATGAAGCATTAACTACAGCCATCAGACTATCAGCTCACATGGTGCCCAGATATGTAGATTCCCAGCCAGACACACTGGTGCTTCGCTGAACTCAGGATACTTAAGAGCCACTGACAGCCATTGAACTTATTGCCATACAGAAATCTCTAGGTTGGGGAGAGCTGTGAAGCCAAACAACCAGGGAGGAGCCATCTGTCCAAGTGGATGCCTTTTTTAAAGTACCACAATACATATCACTGGAGCAAGGCTAAGTTCTGTAGCTCAGTTGAATTAACTATCTGAAAAGGGAATTAAACATAACATTTTCCAGGAGAGCATGGATTTTTAATGTTATGATCGACTCAGTTGGCAAAGAAGAGGCACACTTCAACTACAAATCTAGTCATGCTTTTTACAAAACAAAATGCATACATAATTCATTACCAGTAACTACACACACAAAGAACCAGTTATCTAAACCCAGTAAAGTAAGCACAGTACACTAAACAGGCACTGAGAATCAACATTTTGTCATGGCACCAATTTATGGTTCTTGGTTTTCTCATCCCTGAATATATTACGTTAACTCTTAAGCAATTTGTTAGCTGCTCACATTTCTGAGGGGCAGCAAATTCATCCTGTGAAATTTTGACAATAATTATTGTACTTGTTGCAAAGTAAGTACACACAAGTTACTTTTTCTTAATTATCCCTTTGTAGTTTCTCCATACATAAAGCAAATTGAGAATTTTTCTAATGATACTGAATTACGATAAGGATTGTAACAGCAAAATAAAGAGACGTTGAAATGTGTGGTTTAGTAGGAAGACCCAATAACTTTTCAAAAGATAACGACAGAAAATGACCAATAGCAAAAGATGGAAGAACAAAAGGGTTATAATTAATTTGCACAAGCCAATGGTTAAAGCCATAGCTAAAGTTATGAAGAAGTCTTAGCAATCTATATCATAGACAGGAATTTAAGGCCAATGAAAATCTATTGTTTAAACAAATTAAAGAAAAATCATGGGAAAGAAATACAAGAAGTGATACCAAGTCAAGAAAAAGACAGAACCAAATGGACAAAACAACGAAAAATGTAATGATCTAAAACCTGACCTAGTGAGAGCAAATAAGTATTAAATAACCAGAGAATTTTCTGTAGTAAGTGTAGCACAGTCTATCACAAAAACCAGCCTCCCCTCCATTGACTCTGTCTACACTTCCCATTGCCTTGGGAAAGCGGCCAACATAATCAAAGGCCCCTCCCACCCTGGTCATTCTCTCTCCTCCCCCCCTTCTATCGGCAGAAGATACAAACCAGGCTCAAGGACAGCTTCTTATGATTCTTGAATGGACTTTCTTGTATGATAAAGATGAACTTTATGTTTATATAAAGAATTTCTCAATCTACCTTCTCATAGCCCTTGCACCTATTTGTCTACCTACACTGCACTTTCTCTGTAACTGAATTCTGTATCTTGTTATTGTTTTGCCTTTTGTATGACTCAATATACTTATGTTCCAGATTTTGTTTTGTTTGGAATGATCTGTATGGATGGCGTGCAAAACAAACCTTTATTACTGTATCTCGGTACATGTGACAATAATAAACCAACTACACCAATTGAATCCAGCAAATGAAATGGATAAGAAAGTAATAAAAGTTATGGCTAACATCTAGGAAACAGCAACTAAGGCAGCTTTAATTTCAAAATGAGAAGAACAAAAATTAAATACCAGGAAAGCAAAATTCCATAGAGATAAAATGGGAAAACTGCAAAGAAAGGTAAGACAACTAACCAATTTTGGAAAATTCTAATACAACCTGTGACCAAAGTATACATTAAAGCAAATCTTCCAGCAAGATAAAAGTAGTCTGGCTAAAATTGGTGCTTGATTAGCAAACTGGCTGGAGAAATTAAAAGGGAAATTCGCAAGAGGCTCCTCTTTCATGTATCATCCTTCTCTGCTCCCTCCCTCAACATAACTCCCCATTCTCAACATCTTTTCCCTTCACAAGGTTACCACGAAGGAAGTTCAATTTATGGACAATGTCAAAGTATCTTTTTCACACTTATTATTACAGCAACTCACCATTCTATATTTTTGTGAAATACCACAAGGCTCTAGAGTTTGGTGTATACAGTTACTTAACTGCGCCTCTGACACTCCCTTCTCTGTCAAAGCTGCGAAGATTAGAGCAAGTATTTTACAAGAGCTATACTGGGTGTCAATGAACACTTTTGCTAAATAATTGCCATTAATGATTCCTTCCGTCAGTTTTCAACAGGGTGACAATGGACTCACAGGGCAGTAATTGGCACACTGTATCTATCCTCTTTTATGGAGGTAAAGCAAATCTGGACAGATGTTTACATCACTGTTGGAATGCCAGTTTGGTGTGTATGTCAACCCAACACTAGAATTAATTCTAATGCTCAAGCAATACAGGTTCTTCTGTCCATAACATTGCTGCAGCCACATATTTAACTCCATTAATCTATTCTTTACACTTCTGACACTGACTAATACATGGCGTAATCCTGAAGTTACTTATCCAAATGCTCTCTTTCTCTATCTGATTTAATAACATCTGGCTTTTTTAAAGGCTTTTATACTCATTACATTTACCCTGACAATTTGGAAGATAATCTACCACTCAAGTACCTTGACCATGACTAAAACGTGACTTCATGATAGCATGAATATAAAATCCTCTATCACTGCTGTGTTTCTGTACTGTCCTCCTCTTGGTCTCTTATACCACTTGCTTCACAGTTACTTTAACACTCATACTGAGTACTCAGTATCTCAATCTTCTTCCAATTCAACAATCCTGAGAACCCTTTCTCTTCCTCACACCCACCAATCCCATTAGCCAACCATCTCCCCAACCCCTGCAAATCCTCAGCAAATAAAAAGTTATCAACTTTCTTCCCACATTAACTCACTCTGTCTCTCAAGTTGAAAGATGATGAGATAGAATTGAGGCAACTCGCACACATTCCATAGTCATGAAGTATTGAAAACCTCCCAAACCATATGGCATTAAAAATGAAACCTTTCAGTTATTTCTTTAAAATGCAGTAAAATAAAATGTGAATTTACCCTTCAAATACAAGAATAACTCTTTCAAACTGGAAACAGCTTGGGATTGCTGAAGAATGTAAAGAAATACTGTGAAATTTCAAGTTTCCCTTTTGTTCTTTTCTCTTAGGGCAGAGATCTGTATTTTACCTGGATTAAACCTTCACCAATTACATGTGCAACCCTTTCAAGTTTTCAAGAGCTGCATTCATTGCATTTGTCCTCTCATCCACACTCATAATTAGCAAATAATGATAAGTGAGCAACTCATAGCAAGCCCAAGTACAATGGAGTTCGCCTGTGAGATAAAAAAAACAGTATTGCAATCTGAACACAAGAACACCTCAGAGTTCATTATCACTATCAATTTTTGAATGATTGCGTTTTTAGATTTGTTTGATGCTGATTTTGCCACAGTGACTCTTACAGAAAACAGTACGGAAAAGATTGGATATGATAGGGTTTTTAATTATACCGAATATTCAGCACTTCCTCTTGTTTGTACTCAAACCAAGGTAGTAAAAACTGAAGGGAAAGGAAATTCAGTGTTTTTCAATTTATGTCTTTATGCAACATAAATCTGCAGAAATACATTTCAGACTCAATGTAATAAATCTTGTAAAATGCCACTTATAATAATGTTATTTTTCTTATTAAGCAAGTGTAAAAATGTTGAAAACAGAATCAAGGATTGATGGAGATACAGTACAACAGCGTCATACATGCCAACAGACTCAGTAAACGTAATATTTAGTGAGTATTATAACTATTGTCTAACCATAAACAAGAAGTGACAGAAGTGAACTAAATGAACTTGGTATTATATTTGAATTAATTCTACTTGATGTCATGAATGCATAAATTTATGCTTTGTAACGCCACATTCACAGCGAATATTGTATAATAAATGTAACCTTACCAGAGCATGGCTTCACGATTTTGGCACATCATGAGAACCTCTGGTATTCTAAAAGTACTGCTATACAAGCATCCAGCAACCCAACAACAAAAAAGAATGATGAATCACAAGGCTTATATGGTTTCATGAATATAAGTGTCAAGGACAAAAGGCTCACAGTTTCAAGAAATATTTTTGGCAAAAGAAAATTTGAACAGGTGCAAATCTAGCAAAGAGCAGAGGCTGTTAAATTTTGTACTACAGAAAAATCAGGTCTAAAACGTTAAAGGTTGGTGAAGCTTGCAGACACATGCAAGCTTATGGAGAAGCAATATCATCTCAGCCTATATTATAGAACTGGGTGTTGAGAGAAGAGTAAGGTTATTTCCACAGAAAACCAATCAACCCAATTATTTGGGATTGTCCAATGGTTTAGAATCAGAATTAGGAAATATAAGACATCACTGATTTATAACTCTGTAGAAGGGAAGCCAATAAATGCAATGCCATAGGATTTTGAAAATTATAAGTGTACAAGAAATAGAAGTCCTAAACACAGCAAAAGAACTTAAAATAAATTCATACAATTGCACGGGTTTTACCCTAGTGTGTTGAAAAAAATGCAGAGGTTTGCAAGGCATACTGAGGAAACACAGTGGTGCAGCTAGTAGAGCCACTGTCTCACAGAATGAGAGGCTGAATTCTGACCTCAGATGTTTTGTGTGTGGAGCTTGTACTTTCTTCCTATGATTGCACAATTCCCTCCCAGGTGCTCTGCTTTCCTCCCACATCCCAAAGATGTGCAAATTAGTAGGTTAACTGGCTACTGTAAATTGCCCTTAATGTGTAGGGGGAAGTTCACAAGAAAGTGTGGAGAATAAAATAGGGATTAATGTAGGATTGGATTAGTGTATATGGGCAGTTGTTTGCTGACAAAAGTCAATGGGTTAGAAGGCCCTTTTCTGGGCTGTATCACTGTATGAAAACAAGCTAACATGCCTCAAAACAGACAATCGCAATTAAAGACCAATTAATTCAGAACTGGAAACATGTTTTGCAGGAGTGGGGAGGGAGAATGGGGAGGTGCCAAGCACAAAGAGAATGTCTGTGATAGGGTATAGAGAAAGAAAATCTAAAAGGCAAAAGTTCTGGTGCTCTTCAAGCGAGGGTGGTGAATGCTTGTTAATCTGCCTGAAGGACTGTAACTAGAAGGGCATGAATGAAATGGGGGAGAGAAAATAAACAATGCTGGAACTGTGAGATACAGAACAGTTGCTGGAAATCCAAAGTAAAAAGAAAATGCTGAAAATACAAGTAAAAACTGACTTGCTGAGTATTTCCAGCGTTTTCTATTATTTCAGATTTCCAGCAACTGTTATGTTCTGCATCACCTGGAAGGATTGTTTGGATCCCTGGGTAGTGGGAAAACAGGAGGTCATAGAGTAGGTGCCGCATCTTCTACAGTTGCATGGGAAAATGGTATGAGAAGAGAAAAACTGAGTTAATGATACATGTGGATGACCTTGCAATAAGAATTGGCCTCTTCTGACTGACACAGAAAACGATAGTTATCTGAAATTACTGAATTCAATATAGAGTCCTGAGGAATGTGATATGCTTAGAGGGAGGATGAGATGCTGTTCTTGAGCTTACTTTGGACTTTACTTAAACAGTGTAACAGGCCAAACGCAGAGGTCAGTGTTAGAATGGATTAACAAATTAAAGTGACAGGCAACCAAAAACTCAGTCACCTTTGTAAGCTAATGGAGAAGTTCTGCAAACATTTGGTTTCCCCCTGTAGAGAAGTCCATATCATAGGCGCCTAATGTAACAGAGGTATCCCCAATTTACAAAAGAGTTACCTTCCTAAAAACATTTTGTTAAGCAAAATTCTGAACAGTGAAAAGGTTGAGGGAAATGTATTTTGAGTACTTAGGTATAATGTATTGCTATGGGTGGAGAGTGATGCACATGGGATATTTGTTTTCGTAAATAAAAGACAAATACCCAAAAGAGTCAATGACATTATGGCAAAAATTCATAAAAACCTGTAAACTAAACTGGAAGAAGTGCAACTGAATTGCTGCTTCACCTGGGAATGCTAAAGATTCTGACGCCAAATACTAAGCTAACAGGAAAATTAAAGACTCACCACTTATGAAATTAATAAGAGACATTTAGAATAATCAGTAGAAAGGATTAACTTGAAATAAATGCTCAATAATTAAACCATAAATAACTGCAAGAAGAGGAATATGGGTCCAAACAGCTAAAAGGCATGTTCCAGACAAATGTCAGGAACTACATATCCATAGAATGCCAAGAGTAGTATCACCACAATACATGGAATAGTTCAAGAGATATGTACTGATGGGATTCATAGGAAAGATGAGTAAAATGCATTGAATGGCTTCCTTCATCTGTACTCGTCTTTGAAACAGGCCAATGGTTAAAAATCATACATAAAGTTCTTGATTTAATAAGATTATGCTAGGGTGCATTAAACTATTAAAACAAACATGAACAAAAATATTGTCTTGTAAGATGTAGGTATTAAGGTATTTATTAGTCACATGTACATCGAAACACATAGTGAAATGTGTCTTTAAGCATTACTGAGAAAGTGCTGGGGGCAGCCTGCAAGCGTTGCCACTCTTCTGGCGCCAACATAACATGACCACAGCTCCTAATCTGTATGTCTTTGGAATGTGGGGGGAAACCCACATAGTCACAGGGACAACATACAAACTCCTTATAGACAGCAGCGGGAATTGAACCCAGGTCCTATTATTACTTAAATACCAGCTCAATTTCAGCAAGTGTACTGATAAAATAAGAATTAATGAGACAAAATGTTTTCTCATTGTTGAGCACATATTTAATATTTGCATAAGGGCGCAATCCTAAACTTGATGGATTAACAAGACTTTTATCTGGATATTAAAGACTCTGAGCATTTTCTTGTAATAAGAAAACACTTTGCATGTTCATTTATAATCAGAAAAAATAGTATTATTTCAATTAATCCTGTGGGATATTCAGATTTATTTTGTGGTTTAACACACATGATATAGAGGTGACCTCCACATTATGAAGGAGGTGCATTCCTAGAAAACAGTCCGTATCACTATTTTCCTTAAAATGAAGCCACATCATCTGCATGTGTCAAGAAATGAGAGTTGAAAAAAAGTGTTGATTTATTTACTTTTTTCACACAAATTCCATGAGAACGTTATTCCATATCTGAAATTTTTGGGTAGTGGTTTGTGAATTCTGCAAGGGTGAGTTTCCGTAACCC
>JARFYF010000054.1:23950946-23982989 GCA_030265395.1 Rhina ancylostomus
TGCCCAAACTTTTGCATGGTGTTCCTTTCCTTTTTTCACTCTAAAATTGTACAAAACAAAAATAATACACTAATCTTGCCTAAAATGTTGAAAATAACATTTTGTCTTTAACTTTATAACTTTTGGAGATATTATCTTCTACTCACTTAACTATTCACAGTTACAGAAATTTTGACCGGGGGTGCCCAAACTTTTGCATGCCACTGTGTGTGTGTGTGTGTGTGTGTGTGTGTGTGTGTGTGTGTGTGTGTGTGTGTGTGTGTGTACAAGTGGACGACAAGAGAAATTTAGGTAGGTTTTTGTCTATTAAAAGTTTGAGTTCCAGTTGGACCAAATCCAGTGCAAGCATCTGGTTTTCATTCTGGGTCCAGAGAAGGAAGAAGGGAATGTGTGGTGATGGAAGCTTTTAGACAATAATGTTTTATTGGATAGTTGAGTGAAGAGTGGGTTATTTTTTTTAAACAAAAGGAAGATTTGATTGGTTTCATTCTGTATGTATTTATGAACAGCTCTTTATCTCAAGCATTCTTGTATTTTCAGTGAAAAAGATCTTGATGAAGTTCTTCAGACACACACAGTGTTTACAAATGTATCAAAAGGACAAGTGGCAAAGAAAGAGGATTGTGTTGCAGCATTTCAGACGGACAATCTGACTGACATATGTAAACAGGTGTGTTTTGAGAAATTTTGCAGAAGAAATGAGTTGTTGGAAAATATTGCTACTAAAATATTCAACATTATCTTTCCTCTTGAATGAGTTTGTTCATGAAATATTTTAAATTGACTGAATTAATCTTGTACCAATAATCAGTGACATTGGCAGTGAGATTGAATAATATATATACAGCTATAAGTTGACAACTATATAAATGAGAATTATTTAAAGATGAGGATAATCTTGTTTTATAAATGTTCCATAGGAGGCCTGTTCCCCTATTAATTTTTTGCCTATAACCTGTTCTCAACATATTCCCACCAACTCCACCAGATTCTACCACTTATCTGCACGCACGGTGTAATTTACACTGTGTAATGGACAATTAACCTCTAAACCTGCATGCCTTTGGGATGTGGGGGTAAACTGAAGAACCTGGAGGAAACCCATGCAGTCACTGAGGAACATGGAAACTCCACATGGACATTACCAGAAGTCAGGATTAAACCTGGATTGTTGGAGTTTAGGCAGCAGCTCCTCTAGCTGTGGCACTTTGTTGCCCTTCTATAATTAATATTATAATATTTTAAATGTGTGCGTTACATTATTAATGCCCATACATGGCTAATTTGGATCCCCAAAGTGAGTGATTACATCCATTTTTTAAACAAATAAGTGTAATGGTTACCATCATTGGGCATGTTTATTGTTTTTAGTCCAAGTTCTAAAATGTCAAGCTCCAGAGTCCTATCATTTGCACGCATGAGAAGTCTTGGTTTCTGTTGGGTTGGCAGCAGTGTGGATTGTTGTCTGGACTCTAGCTCTGAATAGAAGACTTTTATCTATCTCAAATCATTGCTCAGTGTATAATACTAAAAAGAAATTGATTGGTTGAGAAAAGGTTCTTAATAGTAAGGAATAACTAAAGTAGAAATGTTATTTGGAAACTCCAGGGATGCAAAGCGCATGATATGCATGAGTTATTGATGTTCAGTGGTGTTGGTGATGCTGGGTGGGATGGTGGCTGCGATGCTAAGTCAGAACTTTGGTAACTGATGATATGTACTGAAGCTTGGGATTAGCGTGCAGCAGTGAGGTTGCAAATGCCAGAGTGTGACAAGATTGGAGAGTAAAACTGGCTCTTGGCAAAAATCCAGGTTTGAATAATGGACTAGTAACGTGCTGGAATTGAGCAGCATACTGCCACCTCACTCGCATTCCTGTGCATTCGCAAGTCCTGAACTTGCTGACTGCTCTTTAATTTTGTTTTCCTACTTGTGAACTGGCATTAGACCTCTTGAGTTCAGAGGCAGCTGAAATTTACTGCAGTTCTGTCAGAAATTATTCTGGGGAATCTTCCTCTCTGAACTTGCATAAGATTACACCTGGTATAGGGGCAATAAATCCACTCATTTAAATGGAAAAGAATGGGGGAAATCAATCTGGATATATATATATATACATCATTTACATTTACATTTAAACATGATAAACATCATTTACATTTTTGGAATTCATTTATTTCTAAATGTTTTAAATTTGTGTTTTTCAAGTGTTTTAATTATTTTAAGATTTTCATCATTCATTTTAAGGTTAGTTGGATTTGAGTATTCTTGAATGTTTCAGAATATTGGGAGCTTCCAAAAACATTTGACAGTTGGCAGAGCTGGAAGCCCAACTATTGTAAGTTGTAGTATGAACAGAGTTTGCTCTGACCCAATTATATTATGCAAAAGCCTGCTGTGGTACAAGGCTCCTTACAGTTTTGAATTGGGTTGGTTCAGGGTTTCAAATCAAGAGAAGTAGATATTTAACCATGTAAGTCAGCAGTAAGTGCAAGCTACGCACCACTAGCAGCATGTTTTGGTTTGATTCTTTCAAAAACAAGGTTAGATTCTTTTTAGCTCACAGTACTAGTTTCTAAGCTGATTTGAAACACTGCCTTGTGTTTGTGGAAAGTTTACATTCCATAGATAATTAAACAGCATTAGTATTATTTTACTTTTCCAGAGAGTCCACAATGAGTGTTGGGGTTGGAATCAGCCTGAGTCAAGGTAGTCTTTCAGAAATCACCTCTTGTGAGATGAGCCAAGTTGTGAAATAGTTTACATTATCAGATTAATTGCCTTGAATTGGTTGTATTTTATCCATCCTTCTGTGTCAGAAAATCATTGTAATATTTCATTGGGAACAAACTAGAACTAATTCAGATAAATTTACCAAATTGAAATTTGTTATTTTACAAATTTAATGACAGCAGATTGATTTTTTATTTTGGATCTATAAATATTGAATTGTCAGACTCCATCTGTCCCTAAAGTGTCTCTAACCAATAATGCTAACGTGTAATAAATAGTCATAGTGAGAAATACTGATGAGAATCAATATTAATCTCCCCATATAATTTAAGATTGTCATTTTAATAGATATTCTTTTACACATAAAGTTCAATTTCAAATACAAATACAGATCTCATTGTTTTTCAGATTCTGGCGAAGGGTGAATTGCAAGTTTCTGATAAGGAGCGGCATGCTCAGCTTGAACAGATGTTCCGAGACATAGCGACTATAGTGGTAGAGAAATGTGTCAACCCTGAAACAAAGAGACCATACACCGTAAACCTAATAGAGCGTGCCATGAAGGACATTCACTACTCTGTGAAGGCTAACAAGAGTACAAAGCAGCAGGTAGGTTAAGACAAAGCACTGAATAAGGAAGAACTGTATTTGAATTTACAGACATCATTAAGTCAGAATGTATGTTCTGATGTTCCCAGTAACAAGAACAAGATTTCCATTTGTGTAGAACACACAAGAGTAAGAGTTTTACCTGATTAGACATGTTTCTTTCTGTCTTGTAAGTTTTGTTTAAGCTTAGAACATTTACTCTGCTACCTTCTACCACTGGATGTTTCATCTTTTGAAATAAGATGTGAGGAGCCATTCATTGAGGAATTTTTGTGAATTAATTTTTTTGTGGTGATCCAGGCATCAATAGCAAACCCAACATTTGTTGCCCATACCTAATTTCTCACTGTCACCTTGACCAACTGCAGCCCTTTTATTAGGGAGGAGCCTCAGCATTTAGACCCAGTGACTATGAAGGACCAGCAAAATACTTCCAAGGCAGGATGGCTTACAGCTCCCCTTGACCTTCTTGGTCGTAGAGATCAAGTACTGTGGGAGTGGCCTAGGTGAACAGCTGATGCATTTTTGTAGATGATATGCACTGTAGAGATGAAGTGAATAACGGTTTCATGTGGATTACATTGTTCTGGTTGGCGTTAAGCTGTTCAATTGTTATCAAAGCTAAACACATCCAGGCAAGTGAAGAGTATTGCATCACGCTCCAGTGGTCCCTGCAAATGGTGGAAATACTTTTGGGTAACAGGAGATGCAGCCTCTGATCTGTTCTTACAGCCACAGTACTTGTGCAGTTGGGTCCAGTTTAGCTTCCAGTCAATGGTGACCTTCAGGATGTTGATGGTAGGGGACTCAGTGATGTTAATGTCATCAAAACTCAAGGGTGGAGCATTAGATTCTCTCATTACAGTTGGTCGTTGCCTGGGCAGTTTTGTGGTACAGATTATTTGCCAAGTATCAGCCCATACCTGCAATTTATGCAGGTGTGAACTGCTTCATACACTGTAAAATTGCAAATGGAATTGAACATGGGGCCAACTTCCCACCTCTGACCTTTATGATGGAAGGAAGGTCATTGATGAAGCAGCTGAAGATGGCTGGGCCTTGAACACTACCCTGAGAAACTCCTGCAATGATATCCTGGGGCTAACATGATTGACCTCCAAAATCCATGACCATTTTCCTTTGTATGACACCAGCCTTCAGAGTGTTAACCCCTTGAATCTTTGGCTAGTACTGGTGCTTTTCAAAGCTAAGGAATTCTACAGTATTATTCTGAAGAATGCTGGCAAGGACAATATTTATTTACCGCCATCAGTTGCCTTGATAATGTAGTGGTCTTTTTATACAAATACAAGTATATGATGGGGGTTGACAGTTCAATCTCCTGCTGCTGCTGAGAGGTGCTGGGCAGCCAGGAGGAAGCGCTCCTTCCCTACTTTGAGAAGTTATGGGCCAAGTATTCCTAGCAGTCAGTGGGGATGCTGTGTTTATCTTGAAGGAGTGTGAGAGAATATCCTTGAACCTTTTCCTTTGTTTACCTGGTGATCTCTTACTAAAAGTGACCTTGAAACTTGGTGTC
Organism: Rhina ancylostomus; assembly: GCA_030265395.1. Lineage (NCBI taxonomy): Eukaryota > Metazoa > Chordata > Chondrichthyes > Rhinopristiformes > Rhinidae > Rhina > Rhina ancylostomus. The sequence goes on from JARFYF010000054.1 coordinate 23,955,826, forward strand.
TGTTTCGGGAGTTTGGTAACTAGTTCAGTAACATGGAGAGAACTACTTTTGGAGATGTTGGCTTTCACATTAAAAGTTTGATCTGGACTTTAGACCGTTCAGCTGCACATTATAAAGCAATCATGGTGATATTGGAATATGTTCGTCCCGGTGTGCTTGTGAATACAATTCTCAACCAACAGATTATCAGGTCTCTCATTTTCATCAAAAAATTAGCTGACACATTTGACTATATTTCAAAATTAATCCATTGGTCATAATGTGCACTAGGACATAGTACAGCTTAGTATTATGCAAGTGAGACATTGTTTAAAAAAAATACATTTATAAAGGAATCAATCCATTATTTCTGATGGAATTCCATTGGACAGAAGTTTTTATATTAACATACACGTATTTAAATATCAAAACTGCAATGTGATTAAATCTAGATTGGTTTCTATCTGGCTTCCTCTTCAAGATGTATTAATATTACCTTAAACTCTACTCAAATGTTCCAATGTTGAGAACTAGAGTAAGTAACTTTTAATGTATCCTTTCATACGTAAAGGCATTGGAGGTTATCAGACTGCTCAAGGAGAGTATGCAGATTGAACGTGCTCACATGAGACTCCGACTCAGGATTCCAATAAAGGATGGAAAGCGGCTTAAGGAAAAACTGAAGCCACTGATTAAAGTGATGGAAAGTGAAGAATTTGCTGAAGATTTAGATGTTGTAAGTCTTATTTACATTCCTGGTTTATTGGAGCACCATGATTTCAGGTTTCAGATTTGGATTAGTTTATTATCAGATACACTGTGGGCAATGAAATTCCCTGCTTGCATTACACTCAGTTTGATCCCTCAGAACAGATTTAACTCTCTCAATTTTTCCCAAAGATTGGATACATAGAAATTCTATTTTTATCAATGGAACCATGTTAAAACATTGGCCCTCATGTTAATGAATGGAATTATCAAAAGCAATCAAGATTTTTCAATGCAATAAAGTTAGAATGGATCATAGAGTTGTACAGCACAGAAACAAGCTCTTTAGCTCACTCCATCTATGATGACCATTGCCTATCTATACTAATCCCACTTGCCTACATTAATTTTATATCCCTCTATGCCCTGCTCATTCCAGTACTTGTAAAGATGCCTCTTAAATGCTGTTCGCCAGATACTGACCACTCTTTTTGTGGAAAAAAATGACCCCTCAAATATACTTTCACCTTAAACCTATGCCCTTTAGTTCATGGGAATCAGCCTCCTTCCCTCCTAGGGAAGACCGATCTAGCCAACCCAGTCTTTCCTGATAACTCGAGCCCTCCAATCCAGGTAACATCCTTGTGAATCCCTTCTGTGCCACCTCTAGCTTAATCATGTGAGATATTAACTGATTTGATTGCATAAAACAGCAGTCCTGATTATTTAAGAAATACTAATTCCAAGAAATAAGAACAATATAAAGTTCAGCTTTGTTAAAAATTTGTTATAATTTAAGTCTTTAACATTTTAACATTTCCTCTACGGAATTAACATGCATCAACCAAGACAGAAAACAGGGTGCTTGCCTACTCTGGGCTGATGCAGACGTCAAATTGATTACTAATCCTCATAGGTAACCATTGACATTTGCTGAGAAACGGACTTGCCTGGATGCCAAATGATAATGTTTGGCTAACCTGTGTTTTTCATCTTCTGGTTTGCTAAGATTCACACATGAATGCCCACTGGATAGAAACAAGATTGAAATATTAAGAGAGCCAGACTTGTTCGTGGAAGGGATGGGAGGATTTGAGATCTGAAATTTCTTCAGAGTAGTAATGGATTTTAGAATCCACAGCCAGCAACTGCACAAATCTTCTGATATTTTTTTGTTTCTGTAAATAAATAGAAATCATCTTTATGATTTTACTTTAGGTATGTTTGATTGATCCTGGTTGCTTCAGAGAAATTGATGAACTAATTCGACATGAAACAAAGGGAAAGGCTTCCTTGGAAGTTCTCAGCTTAAAGGAGGTGGAAGAAGGAGATGAAAAACTTGAATGAGTTGTTCATGGAAGCTTTGGTCTAGCTGCAGAACTAAGTATTGTTAAACCACACTAGTACCAATAAATATTCATTTAATGTGCACAGAACTTGTTGGCTTCAGTGGGACCCCAATAGGAATAAATTAGTTACAATTTTAAATCCTTAAACCGCTTGATATTCTTTACAAAAGTAGTCTATTTGGATTTTTTTTCCCCCTTGTATTTAAATAAAATGAGTTTTTAAACTCTTTAAAATTATCTGGTATTGATTTTTTTCTTCTTGCACTTGTATATTCACATCACTGTAATTGGTTGCTGCTGGAGTGCTTTTGCTTTGAATGAGAAGCGGAGTATTGTGAAGTTGCATTTATCCAGCAGAGAGCATTTTATCACACCAATATGTACTTTGTAGTGGTAGAAATACATTGAAGTCAGAAGTGAGTCATTTACCACAGAATATTTGCCCTTGTACTGTTCAACTGACAGCCAGATGTTGTTAATCATTAGGTTAATGTCAGTGTCATGGGAATGTGGTCAAGTACTTGTCTGATGCAAATATTATCAGTTATCAGCCAAAACCTAGATGATCAAACCCTAGTGCAGTTAGCCACAAACTGCTTCATTCATCTTGCTGAATTCTGACCTTTTCATGGAAAGAATACCATTGTAACACTTGAAGATATTTGTTCATAGACACTGACCTGAGGCATTCCTACAGCAATAGCACATTGCTATGTAATCCTTCAAGTTTTATATTTTGTGGCACTGATAAAACGAGGCCATAAATATAGATCTGGAGATATGAGCCTATTAGGACAAATACCATCAGTGATGCAGTTGGGTTCTTAACAACAATCTCATTGCAATGACCATCATCACTATTACGTTATAGTTTTGAAACTGAATTCAAATTTCAAGTGCCTCGTGTACTTCAGATTTAATTCAGTCATGGAGTATCTGTATTTACATTACCATATCTAAAGTAGTACACCACAAGGTGTTAGACTTGTAAGTAAAAGGGTTGAACAATCAAAGTGTATTTTCTCAGATTAAGGTATTCACCACAATTAATACTAAAGGGTAGAGTTCAATGTTGCTGCAGTAGAAATCAACTACAATCCAATTATCATGCATCAGTCACTGGAAGAAAAATTCACTGAAATCATGGCAGGGAGAGTCAGATGATAGTAGGAGCTAACTTCACCCCAGTATTTTAAAAGGGTTCAGGGAGCTGAGTGTTAATAATTGGAGCCCTCTTGATTCTCAACTACCTGTGCATCATATTTGCTTTTGCTATAACATTCCAGTTTCTTACAGTGTATCTTGAAGCGCACACTTTCATTACCTGTCCTTGCAGGGAAAAATGACATACAATACCTGCTAGAGGGCAGCAAGCAGCAGCTGAGCTCCTGCTTTTCCTGTGGAAACACACAAAATGACTATCAGCAACAGAAGTTGGACCTCTATCTTCTGCCTTGCCATTTCTTGTTACAGTAGAGACAACCTATAATCATGCAATTACTCATGTAATTTTGTTCAGATTGCATTTAAGCCATTTTTGCTTGATTACATAGGGAAGGAATTACCATTAAATTAAATGCCTACACAATATTACATTTTGACAATGCAGCAGTGGAAAGTGTTTGGCAAGATCAACGAGACAAATAATGGGAGAATGTTATGCAGCAGGCTGGAATAGTTGAAAATTAAGCATGGAAGCAACAGTTTTAGAGGGCAGCTACTGTACCTCCAAATGAAGCAAATTAAATATTTAAATTGCTTGGCTACTTGACAGTAGAACATTTAATGTAGTGAGCAAGAACCAGGAGAAAAATTGCTGTCTCTCATTCAATAGTCACTCATCTGCAGCTGTACATGTCTGTCACATTGGGGAAAAGCTCTTAAAACGTGACAAATGGCAAAGGGTTGCATACAATCAAATATATATACAAAATTTCTTTAATTTATTACATTGTACAAATTTGTTCACTCCCAGCTATGCAAAGCATGATTGATAGAGAAGTCTCTCAACCTTTTTTATGGTGTATCTGATAAATACTTAGTGCATAGGAAAGTTGAAGACAAAAATTGAGGTCAACATCATTTCAGTGTGTGGGGCAAGATACATTGATATATACAATCATAAATGTTTATTTTGAACATGCAGTTCAGGAATATATAATTTAGTTTCCCTTATTTCCTGATACAGGTGTAAGGAAATTTGCTTAAATCCTGGAAACAACAATGGAGAAAAATACAAATACTACTGCTTTCTAATGCAATAGAAAATAAATAAATGTGTACAAACTTAGATAATAAATTGGATAGATAAGCAGCAAATTTTGCAAAATATATAAAGGTTAAAAGTAATATTCAAGGGACAGGCAACTTTTATCAGTTATTACTACTTAACGTTCTCCAACCCTGATCTTTCTGAATTTTCATTGTCAAACTTTGCTTCAAGTCTGAATATAGTATGCACAGTGTATGAAATACTGCCTGGCTCTTAACATACCAGAAGCACCATTAAAGTAGTTGAATGTAATTAATTAATCAGTTTAAAAGTGCTAAAGTTTCTGCATTCCATAAAAAAATGCAGATTTGGTCAAAGTGACCTCAGCGGAACCAAATATTGAGAGTAGATGTAGTTGGTAAAGTAGGCAGCTGATACCATCACATTTAATAATATGACCAGACTAGATATGTATCCCAGTGAATGTTCATAGAAATATATATCCCAGTCAATATGTTCCTGGAAATCCTTGGCATGCTCAAAAATAACATTCCATAATTTCATGTTAATGGCATGTTTCATGTTTGTGTGTTATCTTCCTCGATTATCTTTCCCTTGAACAAGGTGCTCCTGTACTGTATCCAGATGTTTCATTCTATGTATTTCAGTAGTTAGGATCAACACAAACCCATCTTTCAATAATGTTAACAGATATAAAGCTGGATCCTGATTTTTTTAAATGATCCTTTGGCTACCCCACAGTTAGTGAAGAAGCAAACGTCACACCACAACATCTTAGTTGTTACCATCTTTAGCCACAAGTTCAACCCAGGACCCATACATGCTCAATGCATATTGTGTCACTAAACCATCTACAAAGGGTTAAACCTAAAACATTAATATGTTTCAACTTTACAGATACCAATACTAATATACAGAAGTGGAATTCCAGCACTTTTGTTCAAAAATCCCTGGTTGAACCTTGGAGCACCATATCTAATTCTAGCACACTAAAGCACAGAAGAGAAGTGATACCTTTATTCATTCTACAAGGCTCAGTACCAGCCAATGTGATGCATTTACCTACCAATTCATTGTGAAAGTCACATTATCTGTTGATTCTGAATATAAAACTGGGAAAAAAAAGTTAGATATTCAGGAGTCTTTGGGAAAAATGCTGCTAGCAGGTTATCAAAAAAGGATGCTCCCTCATTAAAAGTGGTTTTCATATCAACTTCAAATGGCACAAACATCTTTTACTAAATATTGTTTATGAAAAAATAGTCAATGAAAAAATACACAATAAAACTTCAATCAGCATGTTTATATGCTTAGTTTTGTCAAAACAACATTTTCAAGAAAATAATTAAATCAAAGCATGTATTTTTAATTTTCATTTCTTCTGAGAAAAAGCTAACTTGGCATTGTACGCTGTACAAAAGAGTATTAATTATATATGAAAATAAAGTTCAGCTGAAATTTAAACAAGCAAAAAAAAAATCGATTTCTCACATTGCTGCTAATATTTCTAAAAGAATGAGTGTGGACCTTCTAAATGTTCCAGCTACTTTTGATAAAGAAAATTCACATCAAACCACTCAATAGGCAGTCTTTTGTTTTTAACTTGTGAATTAAAAATAGCTCTTCTCCTTAAAGAATCTTGCATTTTGAAAAGCTATAGAGATCTTTCCCACATTAATTTTCCATAACAAAGCCCTGTGATCACAAAAATCAAAAACTTAAGATGCTGGAAATTTGAAATAAAACCAGATATGCTGGAAACACTGAATAAGTCAGGCAGCATCTGCAGAAAGAGAAGTTGACGTTTCAGTTCAAAGACTTTTCATCAGAACTGCAAAAGGTTCTCCATCTTCCAGTCTTGACAAAGGGTCCAACATGAAACATTCACTTTGATTCTCTTCCCACAGTGGTATCCTGACCTGGCATTTTGTGTTTTTAAAACAGTGATCATTCTTGGTTACGGATAAACATATTCTCATCATTGGACCTTTGCAGAGAAACACATTCCTTAGTAGAAATGCAGAACTACACATCCATTATGTTTGAATGGACTAGGAGCCAGTTGTTTTTTTTTAAAAAAAACTTCCCTCCATTAAACAATTGATTGGAAACCAAATTATTGTGCATAGTCCACATATGGAAATCATGCAAGCCTGCTTGAATCCTTTTCACTATCTTGTTACAATTTTTGTTTGTATATTCCTCTTTTTTTATAGCTCTTTATCTACCAGAACCTCTTTGAAGAATAAGTTGCAATTTTTGAGAAGGAATAAAGGATATGCATGAAAAATAGTGTAACATCCATCATGTCTAAGGTTAGTATGATAAACAAAATAAGGCTATTACAAGAAAGATGGATTCTGATTTTTATACCAGAATTGAGTTTGTATTGTTGCCCATATTTGTGTAACCACCAATCCAATGCACCCCATGTGGACTTATTTATAGGTCTGGTCACACATTCAATATTTGATTGCATTATAAAAACTCAATTTTATTAAAATGATGTATATGAATATCTTGTATTCTAGTGCATTCATACTATTATCATTTAAATATCACTTTAACCGTTACCACTAATATTAACCTAGCTACAAATGTAGTTTAGTGAAGATTCATTACTTCAGATTTTCATCTGAGTAGTGAAAATAATGATAAAACAATGACAGAGGAGCAAGTTGGGTGAAATCAGCAAACGGGTCCATGTTTTTGAGAATTTATGAATAAATAATGTTTTTTTTAAAATATGGACAGCTAAATATCCTGATTGAAGCTTAAAAGGATTCCATTCGTCTATAGGTATTTTTAAAATAAACAGCAAAGGCACTAATATTTAGTGTTATAACTGGGAATCATTAGTAACATTTCCCATTTAGTGCGAGTATATATGCTCAGTGACTTAAATACACTAGTCTTTGCCAGTGTGCAAATTGTTATATTTGTAATTTCAAGCAGAATTAAATCTCATAAAACAAATTGCTGAAGTTCATTAAAAACATTGTGCTAAATTCAGCTTGGCTCTGGAATGCAGGTAGATCAAACTCATGAGCGGACCAGACAGTTTTGTGCATTTTAGAGTTCTTCCAAAAAGGCCACTTGTGTCTTTGCAGTTACACTCTGTAGATTAAGCTGTTGAATGAAAGAAGAAACAAATATTTATAAATTGTTAGAGAGAATTTTTAAACTAAACTTTCAAATTTATTCACTAACAACTTTCCAAATAATATCCAAGTCTTATCCCATTGCTGTGTGGCAAGGCATCTTTTCTATGAGCAATATACATAGCAAACAACAAATAGGAGGATTAAGTTGGGTGAAATAGTGAAAAATGTCAAGTTCACTCATTCAAACACCTTTCACATCTTCTTGCCACATGTAACTGAAAGCCAACATGCAAGTGCAACAAGCCATCTAAAAAGGCAAATGATATGCTGGCTTTAGTGCAAGAGGATTTGAGAACAAGAGTAATGATGTCTTTCAGCAATTATATAGGGCTTTGGTGAGAATATTATGTACAGTTTAGTCTCCTAACCTAAAACAAGGAGCTAGTTTTTAAAATACAGGAAGTACATTGAAAGTTCATTAGATAGCTTCCAGAGATAGTGGATTTACTGTATGGTGTGTTTAAGGAGATGAGGCTGATATTTTTTGGAGTTTAGAAAACTGAACAATTCCCAGTGAAAAGTACAAGGTTCTTAGTGCTTGACCAGTTGGATGTAGGGCATTTGTTTCCCATTGGCTGAGAAGTCTAGAACAGTCTTAGAATAAAAGATAGGCCATTTAGGATTGAAATGAGAAGAATACAAAGTGTGGTAAACATTTGGGATTCTCTATCTCAATTTGTTTCAAATAGATATCAAAAGATTTCTAGATATTAAGGCTATCAATGGATATGCAGATAGTGCAGGAAGATGGCATTATGGCAGATGAGCAACTATGTTCTACGTTCAATGTCACCAAGCCCTCCACAACAAATGAATTACTCTTTGTAGTGGTCATTATTGTTTTGATTTTTAGGCAAATCTCCAGTCAACTAGTATTCATAACAAAAATACAAGTTGCTGGAGAAACTCAGTGGATCAGGCAGCAACTGAGGCAAAAGGATAGTCCTCTACAGATGCTGCCCAACTCACTGAGTTCCTCCAGCAGCTTGTGGTCTCTTGGTCTCCAGTGTTTACAATGGTTCCACAACTACTGATAACCACAATGATAAATAGTACTGTTTTAGTCATATTGATTGTGGGTAAAATGTTGGCCAGAACTGTGAAAGAAAATCCTCTGCTGCTTTCCTAAGTGCACCAGAATATGTTGTGTTCATCTAACTGGTCAGACAAGGCCCGTTTAATGTGTCATCCTAAAGGCAGCACCTCAGACAATGTAACATCTGCTCAAAATGTCTTTAAGTGTTAACTGTTCCTGGATGGAGACCTCAACCTTCTGTCTGAAAGACACTGGAACTGCTACATAACCAAGCGGATACTACATAATGTTTGTTTTCAGTACGTAGGTGACATCCAACTTTTGACTCCACTCTGCCTCACCTAGCTCATATACTGTTCAAGAACACCTTTGTTATCTCCAAATCTGATCATGTCAAGATACTCCTGATCAGGATCCTATCTTCTATCCTTCATAAACACATGCTAAATTCTACTTCTCATATCCTTACTAAAGTCCCAGTCATCCATCACTTGCTTCCACAAGGGCTCCTTAGCAAGCATAGTCTTAAATTCTGACTCTTGTTTTGAAACCCTTCCATGGCCTCACCTTCTTCTAATACTAATCTCAAGCTCCACAACTATACTAAGTATCTCCAGTTTAAGTGTGGGCTCTCATGCAGATCTTAATTAATACACTATTGGCGACAGAAGACAAACTCTAGAATTTCCTAAAAAACACTCCACTTTGTCAACTCTATTTTCACCTTTAAGACACAAAATGCCTACCCTAAGATCTCCTTATTTAGTTCAGTGTTAAATTTTGTCTGATAGCACTGTTGTGGAGCCTTGGGGCATCTAACAACATTAAACAAGTATATGAATATTACAGAAAGAATATGTAATAGCAAGTACCGAACTATCACAACTATAAACTCCTAGACGTTTTGGGAGAATACAATCACATTTCTGTATTGTTCAATATTTTTCTGGGAGAGGATTTGGATACAAATTGTAAAATGATCAAGTCAAAACATGCTACAAATTAACAGGGCAATCTCCTGAAAGTGTAGATTAGATGCCATCTTGAATGAGATACAACTTGACATTCCTAGAAATGTTTACACTTATTTCTGTTGTAATATCCTGAATTTCATCTCAGTGGGAGTTGAAGGTATATTGGGCTGAGGAGACAACAAGATTTGAATAGTAATTGTTACAGGAATAATATGTTTTTAAAAACAGATATAAGGTCACAAATACAAGGTAGGTAGCAAAGTGCTGCAAGAAATTTAAAACAGACAAAAAGGCTACCAGATGTGTCAAAAATGCAGAGAGATTGGGTCAAAACTAAAGTAGAACAATGAAGTGGGAAAGGTACAGAATGTTCCTAAATTTCATCATATGAACATGTTGTGCTGATTCAATACAAAGAAAATCTGTACATGCCTAACTTTTTTGTTCTACGTTAATGCTACTAGACTAGTAACCCAGTGAATTTTGACAATGCTGTCCCATCAGTTAACTGATCTTGTGTCAATTCCCTTCTACCTACTGATTGGAAAATTAAGGCAATATGCATCTACAAGTAATACATAAATACACATTCATTAAAGAAAACTCACATTACTGAGTGGTGTGTAAGCATTATCAGAAAATTCCATAGTCTCACTGGTAGGGATGCCCATGTTAGCATGTCGTTCCTCTAATTTCAGAGCTTCAATTTCAGTTTTGAGTTCCTTCAACTGCTCTTGTAGGTGTTTGCTTTTTTCCATGTATTCCACACTATGAAATAAAAACATGCAAGTATCACTTGCCTCTTCAAGAATTAAAAAAATTAGATATCCTCTACCAATTCAGAAGTTAGTAACTTCTTAGTCAATGACCACAGACAACCAAATGAAGTTTTTAAACTAAAGCTAAATTCAAAAATTGCAGCTTGATTTCCCAATCATTTTAAATCCACTGCACAGCATTATTGTATGGAAGCTTAGGCTTTGAACTGTGGCATCCTTACTCCCCACCTACCAAACCTGAGATCATACTCTACATTTCCCAATGCTGCTATAAAGCTGGTGCATAGCCATAAAACAATACACTCCATGGTAGGAAGAAATGTTTAAAGTAGAATAAATCAGATAATTGGACCTAGTGAGGGGGAAATTTAAAAGAAAAGTTTGAGTTGTTTTCTTTCATTCTTTTTGGCATAGCAATTAATGAAACTGCCTCACAGATCCAGCAAACCAGGTTCAATCCTGACCTTGGGTGCAGTCTTGTGTGAAGTTTGTCTGTGACTGAATGGGTTTCCTCCCACACCTCAAAGCCAGGCTAGCAAGTAAATTAGCCCTCGCAATAAGTTAATGGGCATATGAGAAAGAACACGTTACAAAGAAATATGGAGAAATGGAACCAATAGGAATGGTCTGAAATCCAGCATAGATTTGATGGGCCAAAAGGCCTCCTTCCTTGCAGTAAGAAAATATAAAATAACCTTAACTGATCTCGATAAGTCATTTCAGAGGGCAGTTAAGAATTTACTACGTTTGTGTAGGTCTGGAATCGTATACAAACTAGACAGGTTGGAGGGATTTCCTTGCTTAAAAGGATATTGGTGAACCAGATTTTAAATCCTATCGTGATCATTATAATGCTAGCTTTTCATTTCGGGAGGCATGTCACACTGCAGATTGAAACCCAAACAGAAGCCATGAAACTCCAAGCGCTTGCTGAAAACTCGTTTTGAGTTGCTAAGTTTGCTTGTCAATAAACAGAACAAAAGCAGAATAAGTGAAAATAAGTTGGTTGGGAATTCACTTATGTGAAGATATATCAAATTAGGATACAACTCAGAAATGGGATTAGATATTGAGTAAAAGAAAAAATTGTCACATTATTCAGTAAACAATATACTTAAAATAATAAATGATGAGAGAGAACTAGGCCCATGTGGTGAGCTCTTGTGTTAAGCAGCTTTGAGCAGTTTGACAGCATGGTAGCAGGTACAGTGGTCTAGCAGTACTGAACTGTGGTGTCACACATGCCGGTTGGAACGTGGGGGGTGGTAGGAAGATGTTGACTGTCTGGAAGAACTGGGAGAAGGCAGTTTGCAATAATGTGAATTAGAAGTGCACTGGAGAGCTGGGTAGTAAAAATAAGAAATAATAATAAGAAAAACAAATCTTTCACCAGATTTTAACATTCTATACGATATGGGCACATGAACATCAGCTACTACTGGCTTGATCACATCATCTGATGTAATTGGCATGCAGCACATCCTTGGGTGAATGGCATGGGAGGTGGAAATATGACAACATACCGTTCTCGTTCTATCTCCATGGATAGTCGCTTCATATCAGTGTCCTTGAAGTCAAATTTAAAAGATCCAGATTCTAAGTTAAGATCACCAACATCAGCAGGGGGATGAGCTGAATATGAAGCAATAACCTAAGTGAATCAGATTTAAAAATTGAGACATCTTTAAGTAATACAATTGATCTTTTACCTGTTGTGAGCTCAGTATACTGCTAAGCCAATTCAGTCAACCAATTACTTCTGGAGTCATCATTTTAGCACCCTACATAAATTGTACATAGTTTTGCTCTGTGCAAGTACATTTGTTCATAACTGTACAGAGATTCAATAATAACAAGTATATATGTAAAGTATGAAAATGCCTTTTTTTAAATAAAAAGGTGTTTGCAAGTACTCTGGAATTAAACACACACACAGTACTTCAGGTGATAATTTTGCACGTACTGGATAACTAGGTTTTGTAATCTCCAGCAGTCTGTGTTTGGCCCTTCTCTCTGCTTCTCGAGCTTCATTTAGATCCTGTTTTAGCTGTTCTGCTTCCTTAGATCTGAAATAAGAAATTTAAAACCCAAGATTATATAATTACACAATTCCATCAGTACTGCAGCACAGTGTCAAGGTATTCCTTCTGGAAATGATAAAGCAATAGTACATTCCTGGTTTTCATGGGCTACTATGTTAGCCATCACTTAAATTTGCTCAATCATTTCATGAGGAAGTTCTACACAATGCCCATAAGAAGCACCCCCGACATCAGGGAAAAAAATCACAAGTGAAGGAGCATTTACTTAAGAGGGAATATTATCTACTTGCGGAAGAGGGACAGTGCAGTTGAGTTTAGTTGTTTCACACTTATGTAGTCACCATAGCTCTCCTTTCTATCTACTCAGGACTGATGAGTTTCAGAAGTTCTTGATAGATTTCTAGCCACATTGATTCATGTTCACCTTTAATGATTTCTAAATTGTGATCTCTCTTAAGCTGGCCTAATCAACAAAATGAGTTGGGAGAAGAATGTTGGCAAAAGAATAAGTAAATGTCTGACAGTTCTAGGATGTATCACATAATTATCACATTAAATATCTGATTTAACTATAGGTTTGGTATTCACCATCTGATAACACTGACTTTCACAAAACATAAACTGCACGTGTCATTTATCATACAGGCAAACAATTAACTTCCAAAACACAAGCTAACTAACCTCCTCTCAGATTCCTCCACAAGCTTAACAGCTATCAACTCTGCTTCTCGCATCTTCTGTTCCATTAGACGCTTCTCCTCTTTAGTCTTCAGTGCCGTGACCTCCAATCTTTGTCGTTCCTGCTCTGCCTCTGCAGCTTTCTGAGCAAGCAACTTGGCCTCCTCCTCTGCAATTTGTGCCTTCTCAGCAAGTAAGTCAGCAGTCTCCTCTGATCGTATCTAGTAAAAAGCATTAATTTCCTAAGTACCAGTATGTGATAAAACTTAAGCCTTGTCCATGGTCTATTAGTTTAAAAAAAAAATCAGCACATGTATAGCTAAAACTGGTTACTACTAACCAGTATGGAATAGTTCAATGCTACCGTTCATTGTCTTTGATTGGGCAGCCATCTCATAACTCATCCATTATTTACTAATGATTAATGGGTCTAGCCATTTCATTAAAGCCAAATGTCACCCGCGACTAACATTTTGGAAAATTTAATGAAAGTCTGCATTTTGAGTCATTTGTGAGAGCCAACACCAACCTTTAATTACAAGTTCACACAAGAAATGTATTAGTTTTGAAATGACAGAAATTAGTGGAAATTTGTAATTATTGTTGTTAGTTTTATAATCTTTCACAACCAGAGGAAAATTCAAGGAAGGAATGTCAATTTGGAAATAGGAATATTACAAGACTGGTCTTCCAAGACTGAAAACCTCCAATTATTCACTTCCTTGTACATTTGAGCAATTCTTCATAAAAAGGCTCACATTACTCGCTAGTTCATGCAAGGTGATAATCTACACACTTTCCCTCTCATAGTGCATCCATATTCCTTGGAATTTGTGGCAAAGTTGGATGAGTTTAATTTATGCTCAGCCTTAAGAAAACCTGTTAACAATTCCCCTAAACTTTCTGACATTTTCTTCACTCCAGAACATACAATTCAGTTCTTTACCTCCTTCTAACAGTTCATATTCATTAAACCAGAAGATTCAGATAGCCTTTTCCTCATCACCTGATCTCTTGAAGTATTATTATATTGGAGATGAAATTAAAATCGCTAAAAGGGATTCTTGAGCAATTTCCCAAACATTTTGCAGGAGTTATTCCAGGAAATAATGGTCCTCAATGAAAACTACAGTTGTGATGGCACAGTAGTGTAGTGGTTAGTGTAACGCTATTACAGCACCAGCGACTCACGTTCAATTCGCACCGCTGTCTGTAAGGAGTTTGTACATTCTCCCTGCGTGTCTGCGTGGGTTTCCTCTGAGTGCTCCAGCTTTCCTCCCACATTCCAAAGACGTTCAGGTTAGGAGTTGTGGGCATGCTATATGTTGGCACCAGAAGAGGGGTGACACTTGCCAGCTGCGACCAGCACATTCTCAGTAATGCAAAAAGATGTAATTCACTGTGTGTTTCGATGTAGATGCGACTAATAAACATCTTATCTTATTACCATTAATGCTGGTTATCCTCAATACATCACCACAAATAAAATTTAACATAGTATTTAACATGTGGTCATAATCAACACATGCCATCACCTCCTGACTTCTGTGCTTCTTTCCTCTTGCTATGACCCAGCTGGTACTTTTGTCGCTCCATGCTGTACTATCTAGTTTTGTGAACAGACAACCAACAGGCCAGTTCCTATTCCTTGATTATGTTGGCCTAGAGCTTTTAGTTTACGCTCCCATTGCTGATCTCTGTGGCAATTCTTGCCATGGCTACTACTGCAGCTACATTCACAACCAACTTTTACATTTTCCTGTTCAATTCTCTTCCAATCATTAACATGTTCCCAATTCACTGACATTTTTTTTTACATCAGAATACTTTTTTTTTGAAGCTACATCACAAGTATAGTTTCCATTAGTTCCTGAAATAATTCCTGTAAAAATGTTTGGGCACTCTCTCAAGAATCCCTTCCTTAGAGATTTTAATCTCATCTCCAATATTATACTTCAAGAGATCAGGTGAGTAACACATCTATTCTGCATTAATTCCATAAATATTTTGTAAATAGCTTGTTCATTTGGCACAGCCAACAGATTGAGAAATTTTGACTAGAGTCATACCAATATAATATTTCTGCACCAGACTCTGTGCTATACCAAAATTATCTGTTTTCTTTGTTTGTGTATTTAAGTTTAGACATAGTCTTTAATTGGGCACCACACTGAACTCACCAGCGCTTCATTCGCTAGTCTAGACTCATCCTGTAATTGGTAAAGTCGTCTCTCCAAATCTTCTTTTGCTCGTTCAGCCTCTTCCCTCAACTTTTTTTCTCTGGCTAACCTTTGGCGTTCCATCTGAAATAATAGCAATCCATCTTTTAGAGAAAATGTTCCTGTCACATCAATGCATCAGCATTAAATAAACTATCATGCACATAATTTTACATAGAATGGACTAACCTTTTTTCTAGCCTTTTCTTCTCTGGCTTGAGCTTTCATCTGCTGAACTTCAATCGAATCGACTTTTCTTCTTCTCATGAACAGGTCATGATTTCCAATGCATAACTGCAAAATCTGAAAACAGGCAGGAGAATGTGACTTTGCATTATTCTGAAAGAATGAAATCATCTTTCAAGTAACATGGACTCCCCATAGATAACTATTTTTCACCAAAAGCAAATTCCTTTCTCTTTCCAGAAAGTGCTGTGGAAACCGAGGAATGCTAGAAGAGTAGCTACAGAAAGAAATTTGATTGGCTGCTTGAACACATTGAAATAGGCCACATTTCCAAACTGTACACCTAGTTAAATCAATCCAAGTTCAAAATCTTAAAATACTCTATTTCACAATTTCAACATCATTCTAATATAGGAAAGGAACCAAAGTTTATATTTTTAGGTTCTATGATATATTTCAAAATCTACTCCTTTAAATTGCATCTTGTTAATATGCTTTTTTTTTAAATCCCCATTAAGACTGAAATGTTACGAATTTATTTATACCAAGACTTTTAAATAATTATCCGTAAAGAGCCTTTAGATATTCTGGTACAAGGAAAATTTATTTTGTTTGACAAATACATTCACAATTTTAAGTGGTAACAGAGGTAAGGGTGTTTGGCTCTAATATTAAGGCATAATTGCACCAATTGAATGGCAGACTAAACAGTTAAAATACTGGTTCCTGTGGAAAGCAACAAACATGGGAAATACCTAAAATAAGGAGGTGAAGAATTGCAAGTATACTTTATTTTGCCCCTGCTTGTCATCAAAACAAGCAAGCACTGACTCCGGACCAAAAGATGTTTAGCTTCTCACTACATCACATGCCTTGAATTCAATTTGTGAGCTTTTTCACATAGGGCAGATAAGTAGCAACCTTGCAAAATCACAATATTAACACAAGGACTTAATAATAGGAGTTCAAACAGCCCTTCGAGCCGTGCTGCCATTTATCGAAATCTGATCTTCTACCCAAATGCCATTTTCTAGCACTATCCCAATAATTCTCGATTCCCCGAATGCCTAGAAATGCATCACTGTTTTGAATGAGTGCAACAACTAAGCTCCCACAGCAGGCTAGGGTATAGAATTCCAAACATCTACCACCCTCCAAGTGAAGAAATTTCTCTTCATCTCAATCCTAAGCAATCTACCCCTTATTCTCAAATGGTGTCCTGGTCTTCAACTTCTCAGTCAGGGGAAACGTCCTCCCTGTAACTAGCCTATCAATCCCTTTAAGAATTTTGTGTTATAATATCGCTCTAAACTATAAGGAATACCATCACAGTCTCCTTAACCTCTCTTCTAAACCAACCAGCCTCATGAATCTTCACTGCACTCCCTCCATTGATCTTTAATCACTCTCTTAATCTTTTCTTACAATAAGGAGATCAAGACTAACACAAAATTCCAGGTGTGGTCTCTATACAATTTGAATAACGTCTTTCCTGGGGATTAGTCATCCATACCACAACTATTCAATACTGTGTTTAGTCCAAGTGTAAAACATCATTAAAATCATAAGATTATTTACACCAAATCCTCAAAAGCACAATGGGTACCCACTAAAGCAATCCATTGTACCAACCACCATTTTGCAATGGTAGGAAGCAGACATTTATTGCCATATCATTGGTTGGCTTATCTACCACAAAGCATCTAACATCTACTACTCAGCAAGTCAAGCAGCAACTATGGGGAGAGAAACTGAGCACATGCCTCAGGTCAAGAACCCTTCATCAGAACTGGAGGGGGAACATGTTTACATGTTAAAAAACATGTTTACAATTGCAGAGAGCAGGAGGGGTGGCGGGATGCAGATCAAAGTTGTCAAAATAACAATTAGATTAAAAGCTGGCAGTTAATGACAGAAGAGGAAATAAAAGAATCAACCACATCTGCTAAGAGGACAAGAAGGTAATTACATCACGAAATGCAATACACTAAATTGGAAATGTGAATTTACATTTTTGGTTTGGGCGTCAGTCTGCAAGGGCGATCCTGTACTTCCAGTTGCCTATTAGAGTGATAGAGCACAAAAATAGGCCCTTTGGCCCAACTGGTCCATGCTGACCAAGATGCCCATCTAAGCTAGTCCCATTTCCCCACATTTGGCCCATATCCCTTGAAGCCTTTCCTATCCATGTACCTTCCAAAAGTCTTTTAAGTGTTGTTATTCTACCCACCTCTACCACTTCCTCTGGCAGCTCATACCACGTACTGACCACCCTCTGTGTAGAAAAAGTTACCCCTCAGGTCCACTTTAAATCTTTCCCCTCTCATCTTAAACTCATGCCCTCTAATTCTTAATTCCCCACTTGGGAAAGACACAGTGGGCACTGACCCTATCTATGCCCCTCATGATTTTATACACCTCTCCAAGGTCATCCCAATTCTCCTACATTCCAATGAAAAAAGTATTGATGTGCTCAACCTCTAGCCATAACTCAGCCCCTCAAGTCCCAATAACATCCTCATTACTTTAATTGTCTGTTCCACTTCCACTCTGAACTGTGTCTTTAGCCTCCTACATTGTTCCAATGCAAGCTCAAGGAAATGCCAAGTAACCACCCTTTCTCCCCCTCAGGATCTGTAACTGTACCTCTTTGTTTCAACTTGATTTTTTTTTCCCCTCCTCTATTTAAGGTGTTTGTTTTGAAAAGAATTGTTGTCTGCACACCATCAGATATTCCCCGTGTTCTCTCTGCAATCCCCCCCCCCCTTGCAATTGGGAGCATTTTTTTACCTCCTTCCTTCTGCAGTTCTGATGAATGGTCTATGACCTCAAACATCAGCAGTTTTGCTTTGTGCAGATGCAACTCGACCTACTGAGTGCTCCCAAGAACATAAGAAAATTGGAGACAAGAGACTGCAGATACTGGAATCTGGAGCAACAAACTATCTGCTGGAGGAACTCAGAGTCCTGATGCAAAGTTTCAACCCAAAACGTCAACAATTCTTTTCCTCCCACAGACGCTGCTCAACCTGCTGAGTTCCTCCAGCAGATCGTTTGTCGCATAAGAAAACAGATACTGGAGTAGGCCATTTGACCCCTCAAGCCTGTCCCATCATTCAATATGATCAAACCTCACCTCTTCTTTCATGCCCTCAATTTCCCAATCTTTCATAAATGCATCTTCTTCTTCAAATACCCCCAATGATCTAGCCTCCACAACCGAATGGGATAGAGAATTCCACAGATTAACCACATCATGTGTTTTTATTCTGGCTTTCCAGCATCTAGTTTTTTGCTCCAATTTTTTATGAACCTTAATTGATCATAAGTAAAAATCTTAAATAAGAATAAACTACTGTAAATAAATTTGAATGGGTTTAGTATTATAGGATAAGAGGAAAGGTGTTATCACAAGAAGATAAACTCACCAATTTATTCACACGGAGCTGTGATGAGTAAAATTTGAAAACCTCTGCCTTTTTGTCCAAGGGTTTGATAGTAAACTGCAAAAGCAAGGGTTAGCATTGTTTAAATTGTTAGTCTATACATTATGGAGAAAACTTTCAATTTACTTTAGAAAACATATGCTCTGGATTAATTGCATCTTTGAAAACATCAATTAGCAAAAATATTTCAAAATCTGTATTAAATGTTCACACAATGTTTTTCCTGCATGCCAGTATCTAAGCTGTCCCACTTTAATATGATGAGTATTATTTACATAGAAGTGGTATCATAAGCTATTTTATAGCTGGTTTGGAATCTGATATTTTCAGATTAAGGCCCAGAGCTTCCAAATTAAGCTGCCAGTACAAATTTTGAGCACCATTTTTAAGTAGGAAAATAAGGGGCAGACCAAAGCCTAGTTCACTTAATTTCTCAATGAGAAACATGAAAGAAAAAACCCAGAAGAATTGAGACAGAAAGAAACAGGTGGATAATAAGAACACTATTATTTTGTAGGACCCATTTACTTTCATTCCTCAGTGATAAATTTACCTCTCTACATGAAATAGTGTCTCTTCCTTTTTGACCCATATCCCAAAGGTGGTACAAACTGTTAGCAGCCAAAATCATTAACAGATTGACATCAAGGAGAGATATCATAACCGTCATAAGGTAAACAACTCTTGATCCAAAGAGGACAAAGTTAAAATCCAGATTCTAACTGACCAAAGCACAAGCTTTCTGCAAATAGTTACAGTCAACTGATGTAAGAAAGCATATCATTTTATTTAATTGGATTCCTATAGGCATGTGTGGATGGAGTATATGAACAGAGATACTAACTTACAGAATTTTAACAAAGAAATAGCAATAAGCAGACTCAAATGCTCTCTACCTCTTTCTCACTGTAGGAAATGTTTCTGATTCCACTCCATGCGAATGACTTCTTAGATGATAGCTTGTTGTCAGGGATGTAGATATGAAGACCAAGTGCATCAACTCCAAGTAGCAAGTCAGTATCCTTTTTATTTTGCTTTTATAAATTTTAAATTATAGTTGCATTAAAATAATTTATATTCAAGACATTTAAAAACTAATACATACACTGGAAAAGTTAATTCAAAGTCTATTTAAAAGTTCTGCTGAAATGTCTTTATCCAGAAATTTTAAACTCTCCCGCTGATGACATGATCTCGTTTCCAGCATTTACTATTTTAATTTTACACCTCCAGAATCTGTAATCTTCTGATAATTACCTTATGGTATTGGCAATGTTTGAGGATTTTTATTATTTATCAATTTGTAGCTTCCAAAGAACGGTGAATATTCCTATTTTCTAACATTTCTAAAATAAGTGGCAGTTCATTATTATGTTACAGTTCTCCATACACATCAGGAAGGTACATACTCTTTCCAGTCAAGCTGAAGGGTCTTACATGAGGAAAATAATACTCGAGGCTGATGTTCCAATTGCAACCTGCTCTACTGCAAAAGCAGCTTCAGTGTCACTGACAAACACTTGTTGAAAAGCCATTCTGCTTGTCAATTGAAGATTTGAATAGTAAATTACAGATTCACAGAATGGTTATGGCATAGGAGCCCACCATAGGACTTTAAGTATATAGCAAACCTATATAAATGCAATCCCACTGCCCTGCTTTTAAAAGTGAATTTACTCATGTCACTTTCAGCTCTTTTACCAGTTATCTTCATTCTATAACAGGAACATTTTTTCTCTATCTAATCTGCCATATCATTTATGATTTGAACTAATCAATTGACCCTTGCAACTCCCCAGAGCAACCTCAGCTTCTCCAGCCTATTCATATTACTGAAGTCCCTTAGACACAAGAGATTCTGCAGATGCTGGAATCGGGGCAACACACACAAAATGCTGGAGGACTCAGCAGGTCAGGCAGCATCTATGGAGAGAAATAAACAGTCAGCATTTCAGGTCGAGACCCATCACCAAGACTGGAAAGGAAGAGGGCAGAAGCCGGAATAAGAAGGTCGGGGAGAGGGAGGAGTACATGCAGGCAGGTGATGGGCGAGTTCAGGTAATAGGAGAGTCCAGATGATAGGGGGTAGGTAGTAGGGTGAGGGTGGGGGAGGGGGAAAAGTAAGAAGCTGAGAGGCATAGGGCTGAAGGAAGAGGAATTTGGTAGAGGGCAGTGGACAATGGAATAAAGGGAAGGTGGTGGGGAATAGATGGGCAGGTCATGAGGGTGGGGGAAGGAGGCCTCAGGAATGAGGGATAACAAAGGAGAGAAAGAAACAAAAAGAAAGAATGCAGGGCAGAAGAAGGGGGAGGGGTTAAATTGATTTTGATGTTGAGGCCATCAGGGTGGAGGCTACCAAGGCAAAATACGAGGTGTTGTTCTCCAACCCTTATCCCTGGATTCATTTTTGTACATTTCTTCTAAAGCCTTTCCATCTTTCCTGAAACGTTGTGCCCAAAATTGGAAACATACTCCAAGTGTGGCCGAAGCAGTGTTTAATAAAGGTTCATTATGATGTCCATTCTCTTGTACTCATTTGCTTTTATTTATAAAATCCAGGATCCTATTGTTTCTTTAGCAACTTTCTCAACAAAGTCCTGGAGTTCTTAATAGCCCATCCATATATATCCCCACATCACTCTTCTAGTATCTTTCTCAATATGCACCTCTTCCTATTTTCCCCCAAATCAAATTGTAGCACTTCACTTTTCTTAGCATCAAATTTCATCTGCCACCAATCTGCCCATTCTGCAAGCCTGTCTACATCTCCTTACACTTTCATCAAAATTCACAATGCCGCCAAGTTTCTTGTCATCAACAAATTTAGGAATTGTTCTCTGTACACCCAAGTCACGTCATTCATATACTACAAAAAGCAGTGGTCCCCTAGTATACCATGCTTTGTGCAGTAATGTCACTTACTGCATAATTGCTGCATTAAAAGCATTCTATTGATACAGAGGTAAACAAAAATTTCAAAGACAGGCTTAGTAAAAAGTGCACATTGAGATCAGGCAAAAACCCTTTGGTTTTGAGCGATTTTGTCCAAGTTCATGTACCTGCTTTAATTGCAGTATTACAAAATACGTACTGTGATTGGGAAATAATTTACTCCGTACATCTCTAGGTCCTGTGCAATCTTTAAATATTCCATTTCAGCTTCATCTCTGTCAAAAGTGGTTAATAGTTTAAAAATGTAATATACAAATGAATAAGGAAATTAGTGCATTTGGTTTATAGTATCATAGTTACATTATTTTCACCATTTAAAAAGCATAGGATCACAGTATTTATTGGATTGCTTATTTTACACTGTAATGTCAGCTGTTATTTTAATTCCTTTTATTTTAACCACCTAACAATTTATCAGCATATCTACAGCTAATCTTACTGGGCCAAAGGAGAATAAGAAAGTCAAATCAAATAGTGGGCAGAAGCGACTGCAAATGCTGCTAACTAGCCTTGAGTAAAACTCTGCAATTCCAAAGTTAGGGGCATATTCAATTTCAAATGTCAATAAATAAATTATGCCAGCCAGACTGAAATTAACCTTTGAAACTGAAATTGAGTCCACATTAAAAAGGAGGAAAATTACCTTGAGATCACATCTCATTGCATTAACACAACCTATCAATTCTATAAAGGTCACAAATCAGTCCAATATATTTACCAAGCTAGAATTTATGCCAAAAATATAAAGAACTGTGTTGAACAAAAGAGGACCTGATGTGTAGCCATTTCCACTGAGACAGTAGCTTATATAATGATGAACTCAAAAAAAATACTACTCTGAAATATACTCACAGTAGCAGCACTGTCCTAAGTGATTTAAAAGCCTATGGCTCTCATTGTGTGTTTTGAAAGATTTGCTTGTGTTATTAGGAAAATAGTTAAATGATTTAGGTTATTCCAACATACATGATACAGGGCCAAGATTTCAAATTGATCATAAATTATTTAACAGATTTCATCACTAGGAAATGACAGATTTAAATGTGATTGCATGTTTGGTCAGATTAAGTGTAAAAATAATCAGAATAGTACAAATTTAAGGCATTTGACAGTTCTTGTTCTGTATCTTTTTCAAATTTGTTTTTCTTTAAAATCTGAGAGATTTAAGTTAAACTGGAAATTTCAAGCAAAAAGAGTTTTCCTT
Organism: Rhina ancylostomus; assembly: GCA_030265395.1. NCBI lineage: Eukaryota > Metazoa > Chordata > Chondrichthyes > Rhinopristiformes > Rhinidae > Rhina > Rhina ancylostomus. The sequence continues at coordinate 23,978,775 of JARFYF010000054.1, forward strand.
CTAGAATACAGGATTACAAGTCAATTAATTTACTGAGAAAGTACCTTTTATTTATCTGCAGTGGACCTATGGCCCAAGCTAGTAGGTTTTAATAAATTGTAACAAACTTGCACTTCAATAATATTGCAAAATGAGCCTGAATATTTGTCACTTTGAACAAAATGATGACACATGAATGGGATTTTATATCTAGATACATATGAAGGCATACTTTTTGAAATTTATTACTTCATAGACTAAAATACATCTCCAAATTAAATTAATACATTCAGAAAATCCTACTAGATGCAGTAATGCCTACCTGGCGATTCCCCTGTGCTCAGCATACCAGGCAGTTATCTTTTCTTCCCACATGTCTGCTGTCATTTGATATTGTTTAAGAACCTAAAACATACAAATTAAAAAGTAAACTTTCTACAAACAATTAGTTTTTAGGACCAGAATTAGTGAACAGTATTAAAAACCATAACCAATGTTGCATGTATTAAAGTAGCAGACTAAAGAATTGTCACACTCAGTGGTGGCACACTGTGCAAAATGGTAAATGAGAAGTTGTAGCTCAAACAGTGGACCACATTAATCTTGTTTTGAAATCTCTGACTAAGCCATTGAAACAAAGCAAAGTTGAGCACTACATTTTGTACATATTTCTTGCTTAAAAAAAATGGATTGTAGCACAGACCTTAACACATATTTACCAACTAACATCCATTATTGTTTTGTTTCAGTCATTTCTCATGGACCACTTTTTGATTAAAAATTCAAGATACTGTAGCAGCCTTTCAAGAATATTAACCTATTACAAAAATAACAAACGTAGAATCAGAGGGGATATAAAGAAAACTAATTTTTAAATAGGGAATTGTTAGGATCTGGAAAGCATTGCCTGAAAGGGTGCTGTATAATATATTCAGAGTAACATTAAACAAGAGGGAAAACTATTTAGAGAGCAAGATATTACAGGGCAACAGGAAAAAAGGAGAGCAGGATTAATTGCATGACTCTACTCAAGAGCTCATGGAGACACGAGGGCCAAAATGGCCTTATTCCAAAGGATAATTCATCCTTTGGCTTCTGTGCAAAATGAGAACTCTTTGGGTCAATTTATCAGAAAGGGATTAATAATTTGGATCATTTAATTTTGCGTACTCTTTAATATTTTATAACTTTTGTCTGATATTAAAACCTACCTTTTTCCACATAATCTCCACAGTAATGACAACAATTGATTAGTAATAATTACATTTCTAAAAATTTATTATGTAGTATCTTAACAAAAATAAGGAGTTGCATTGCAAGTCCTACTCTTTTCGGCAGTAGTTCATCTTGAGCCAGGAAACCAGGTTTATGAAAATTTGGATCATAGTCTCCATACTGTAAGGAAAACAAAATACAAAATTGTTTAAAATCACAAAGAAATGTGTTTAGTGCTGGTATATGGCATAATTTTCCTTTGTGGATCTTAATCATTATCATTCTCAATTAAGAGTTGATAGAAAAATATGCACAAATACCACAGATCAAATCAATTAACTAATAACATGTTTTTGCACATCAGCACTTTTATTTAAATGTACAATATTCACCATTATTATAAAATACAATGTTCACCCTGTATTGTAAAACAAAGCTACAAACAATTTTTAATATGGGCACTATCTAGTGATTTGGGAAGACTTAACCAATTATGAGTAAATAGTTCCAAAGGACTCCACAGCAGAAATGTAGGAGAGAGGAGTCTACTAACACCCATTGATGGTGACCTTGTGCAAATTTGCAAGCAAAGGGGCATTAGCACATTTGGGACAGACACAAAGACTCCCACACTGACAGGAATCCTAGAAAATTAGAGAAACACCATCCACTCAAACACAGCAGTGGGCTGGGGGGGGGGGGGGGGGGGGGGGTGGATGGAATCAACACTATCAAGTGCAATGTATCCATGTTTAAAGACAATACAAAGTTAGGTGGGAAAACATGCTAAGACAAGAACACAAACGGGCTACACAAGTACGTTAAGTGCATGTGCAACAAGGTGGCTGATGGACTACGATGTGGGGGAAGTATTTGCTAGGAAGAATGAAAAAGCAGAATTAAAACTAGAACCCATTAACTTTAGTACTCAGAGGGACTTGGGGTCTTTGTTTTTGAATCAAAGAAAGCTAAGATAGAAATACAAGAATTTAGGAAAGCAACTGGCTTGTGTTTTGAAGAGGGTAATGAAGGAGAAGAAGTGTGGAAGAAAGGAAAAGACTTACATAGGGAATTCCAGAGTGCAGGGCAGAGATATTTACAGCTTCTTTCCAAAAATTCCTAGCAACCCACATCTTGTTAACTGAGCTTGTTAACAAGCATCCCTTACATTAATATATTTACTGATTCTCAATGCATTCACCTACAACTTTTGTTAAGTGTATACTGTAGTAACTATTCAGTCCAGAACTTTATCCCAAGTATGTGCATTTGTCTTTCCTTTGAAAATAAACAAAAGCAGTAGGAAGGCTAATGTGAAATATATGCATTTTCATCTTGAACTTTCAAAGTTTGAAATTGAATATGGCACCAAACCTTTGCTTGAACAGCATAAGACGCCAGAAGCACAGAAGCCTCAGGAGAACAGTAAATCTCCTCATCCAAAATCTGTTTCTTCACCTGTGGGAAAGGAATCCAATATTTCATTCCAGATTAAGAACCCATTCCTCATGCATACGATAATCTCATGCCAGCTTTTAATTATATGATATTATCAGTCAAACACATTAGGACAAATGGCTCATTAATTATACTTGTAGGAAGAATCCAATGTGAAGCCATCGTACAATTCAGTATCATAGCTCCAACTGCAGAAGTCAGTTTTAAAAATCCACAATAATATTATATTTAAGCAGTGCTTATCAACAACATTCATCACTGAATTAATTTTAGTTCTAAATGTTTAGAATTAGGTTTACTCTGGTCAAAGCTAATTAAACAAGCAATTTTACATGACATACATTTACTGTGCTGAAAGGTCTTTTGTTTACAGTTTACTCCCTATAATTTAAATATTTCCTTCCCTCTGACCCTATATATTTAGTCAACAGATGGCCCCCACTTATCAACTACATATCTGAAGCCAGCTGCTTTGCCATCTGTGGCTCGTATTTTCTTCACCATTGCCTGACAGAAGAGGAGGAATCACAAGCTCTGCTTGGCCCATTCCTGATCAGGAATTGGACACATCCTTCTGTCATCTGCAGGTAAAACACTTGTGTGACATACTACTGGGTAGATTGCTATTCATGCACAAGCATAATTTTATGGCTGCTTCAGTGTTCATTTCCTAAACATTCCTCTGTGTAGCCCTATACTCATGATGTGGCCCACAAATTTCCCTGTTCCAGTACAGCTCTTCCCTTACTTCCATTTCTCTACAAAGCTGACTTACAGCAGTTCACATTTCTAGACTTGAATGACTGGAAATCAATATTCCCTGGCTGGTGGATACAGAAGAGTTTAATCCATCCTTCAGACTAATAACCTTATAAGGAAACATTCCCCCACATTCTATACTCTCCTGGGTCTCAATAGCTTCTAATTCAACTATTTTTGCCATGTTCCATTTCACCCTCTCTCAATAATCGTACCTTGCATCTTTGTCACCAATTGGCCCTCAAAAAGGTTTGTTTTCTCCATGACCATCTTCTCCATTTTTTTCCATACATGTTATATATATTTCATTGTCTCATCCTTTTCTGCCCACTCCCTCTTTTAATCACTTACGAATCATTTTAAATTAAAGACAAAGAAATTGGCTCTGTAAAATGGAGGAGTCTTTCAAATCACTTTGCGAATTGAAAAACGTACATTATTTCACCTTTGACCTTTCCTTGTTCCAGTAAAAAATGTTCCCAGTAGCTCAAATTTCTCCTCACAGTGACAGTCTTTCATCCTAGTCAACTTGTGGTGTGCAATCTCCAGACTTTTAAGTCATTTTTAAAAATGGATTGCCCCAAAACTGCATTATTCTAATTCCAACAAGTACCATACACAAATTTTCCATTCACTCAGGTCTTGACTGCTTTGCTAAACATAAAAACAAAATTATCTTCCTCTATGACTTAATTTTTCAGCATCCACACCATCAAGAATTGCCTAGATCCACCTGGAAGCAGCCCACTTTCTGTCCATGGTCCCTACCATCTGCACTGGATGCGAAGGGCTGGAAAAGCAGAC
>JARFYF010000054.1:24068571-24079133 GCA_030265395.1 Rhina ancylostomus
CAGATCTTTAAACAATACGCTTCTGAAGTACTTGAGAAGCTGTTACATAGGACCCAATCCTGGGGTGTCTGGTGTTTCAAAAACACATTTCAGAAACACCCATTGCTTTGCTGTGGGACACACCAGATTGTTGGTACTTGCTCATTATATAATTTCATAGTGCTGCCAATGCTACCTCTTCTGTTTATTGGCTCAGGTCCTCAGTAGGAGGCCATGTTTAGTGATTCCTGAGCACCAGTTAAAGTTTGCTTGCACTATTAGCCATTGGACATCAGGCACCACTTGCTCCCCTCTTAAAGGGGAGGTTCATTAAGGATCCAGCAGCTGCTGGCAGGAGTTCTCAAAGTGAAGATGATCTAACTGACACTCAAGAATGACACAACAGGGAAAGAAGGTTGGTTTTACGTCACTGGATGCCTTCCTACGGAAGGTAGAGAGGAGGAAAGATGTCCTGTTTCTGCAGGGCTCCAGAAGAAGTGAGATAGCCAGAGCCCAAGAACCTGGGTGTGGTGCTGCAACAGGTTCAGGGACTCCATGACTGTGATCAAGATCAGTGAATGGATCTTCAGTGGCCACATCTCACCAATTGCGTCATCAACTTCAGATTAGTTCTTCTGATGAGAACTCAGATATAGACTCTGATGACAGAACCTACTGCAGTTGATGGGGATTAGCTGTCCTGCCAGGAAGCCTGCTTCCAATATAAGAACTTAAGAAACAGAAGTTAGAAGACATTTGGCCCATTTGTCAGCTTTGCCATTCAATAAGATAGTGGTTAATTTTTTTTTGCCATTTTCCTACACTGACCCCCATACCCTTTGCTTTCTACAGCATCCAAAAATCTAACAATTTCTGCCTTGAGTATACTGAGTGATTGAGCCTCTGCAGGACACTTGGGTAAAGAATTCCAAAGATTCACAATCCTCCAGGTGAAGAAATTTCTTCTCATTTTTGACCCTTATCAAGGAGCACAGTGAATCCCAACACTAGTCTGGTACAGGGGACTGTAGGGGGGGACGTCCAGTGTTCTGGCCATTCACATTGGCACATGTGGATCCAATTACAATGGTGTGCCTGAGGGCCAATGTCTCAGCTTCCTTTGCAGCACAAACAACACCCAGCCAACATCTGAATGCTGTAGTGCTTGCTCAGAATACTGGCTCTAATGATTGCAAATATTTTTAGTGTCCCAAATGAGTGGTAGTGTTTGTGATCCTGCTACAGTCAATCTGCAAGTGCCCTTGCCATTTCCTGTCAGCAATCTAGCCAAAGCTGCTGCATTCTGTCTGAAGCTAATCTTCTAGGATTGTAACTATTCATGGTTGCTCTCCAAGGCTGTGCAGTTTCCTCCATTAAAACTCAGTGGTCTTCTGCCAATTGTGCTTTTGCAATAGGGTAGAATTCAGTAGGGGTACTGGGATGGGAAAATGCTTGTGTAACTAAGAGAAGGTCAACTGATGAAATTTTAGATATAATTTGAGATGTTTTGGGTTTATAAATTTAATTTGGAACAGTTATTTTGTGTCATTTTTTACTTTGGCATCAGAGCAAAACAGATGCTATGATAGTCAGCCACAGAGGAAAGGAAAGACAAGGGTTCAGTTGGTGAATGGGGAACGGGGGCTATTTTGATTGGTAATTCACCATAAGATGAGTTGATTATGGATGATACAAGCAGACATAGACTATCTAGGTCACCTCCTTCTCTTCTACTGAGTGGCCCTCCTCATTCTTATCTACAACCCTTTAGTGCATGCTCTTAATGTCTGAGGGCTCACGATTATGAGATTATACAACATATAACGGAGCAATAGGACTTTTAAGGCTGCCTAGTTGAGCACTGCAGTGTGCTCTGGAGTGATCCTGGCAGCAGAATGGTTTTTATTTGATTGTGCCAATTGGCTGCTCCAACAAACTTTTGTGCAGGACTATGGCATTAGTCGTTCCACACTGCCCTGCATAGGAGGCTGCACACCCAAACTTGGAGCCTTTGTTGTCTTGTAGCTCGACTTTGGTTTGTTGTGGTGGCTCAAATGCAGTTGGCATCACAACAGCTGTCAGGATATCAGGCACTGATCAGGAGGATGCATGGTTGCATACCAGCTGTCACAGGAGTGAAATCCCTTCCCATGCTGACACTTCTCCAGCAAGTGATGCCTGCAAAGCAGTATGCAGGCAGTGAATGGCACCCTGTAACACAGAGAAACCCTCATTCCCAATGAAGCCACACACTTACTCTAACTGCTTCCATTTAGTAAGGGAATGGAATGTATCCTTAAGCAAATGTGCAAAGCAAATTGTGAGATGTTGCAAATACCCCAGGAAGGAGCCAGATGCCTGAATGCTTCTGACCAAGGTGACCCTGAAAGACACTGGAAAAGTGATGGGTAATGTGACTCGACAGGTGGCAGGTTTCAGTGAAATATACTTAATGAAGCACAGTCAGCTCACATACTGTTTCTTGGTGAGATTCAGGTAGGAGATCTTATCCTGTCTCTACCCCTACTCCCCCTGGTTAGTAGTTTATCCTGATCAACATGACTTCTGCTGATTCTCCAAGTCACACTGTACTCCAAGAGAAATCCCTGCTTGTGTGATGATAACTGTGAGAACATGGCTTTTACTCCTGGTTTTGAAGTCAAGACAAAGTCTAAGACTTGTCACACTAGATCCTGCAGACTCTTGCAATTTTAAGGAACATCAGGAAGCATCAAACTCTTGTAGAATTCTAGCAAAAGCCAGTAAAAATGAATAAACAACTAACCTGGAGTAACTTATGATCCGTTACAGTGGTACTGAAGGCATGTCGAGCCGTGCAAGATAAGGCACAACATTAGCTGGGGCATAGTGCTCCAATTTGGCAATGCTGGAATCAAATCAGCACTAGATCTGCCTCCTCTACATACTGTACCTTCTCAGGGCATTAGTGAAGAATGCACCAGTGTGGTTAAACAATTTTATGGCCAATTCACTTGCAATGCCAGAGAGCATTCCCATCAGGGTTCATGTGGGAACCAAACCTGCATCCACAATGCCCAAATACCTGGAGCTACCAAAGCCATATTTTGAAGCCAAAACTTTTTGCCATTACATATGCAGAATGAAGAGACCTAGTGATATTAAGCTTATAACTTTTATACTTTCAATTTAGGGACTGTCATACAGCACAAAAACAGGTTCTTTGGCCCTTCAAGTCTGTGCCAATTATTATGCATTTATTTACACTAACCCTACACTGATCCCATTTTATTTTGCCCACATTCTGATCAGCTCCCTCAGATTCTACCACTCACCTCCAAACTAGGAGCAATTTACAGTGGCCCATTATCCTACCAACCCACATGTCTTTGAGACATGGGAGGAAACTGGAGCATCCAGAGGAAACCTATGTAGTCACAGGGAGAAGTTGCAAACCCCAATCTGACAGCACCCAAAGTTAAGATTAAACTGAGGAAGCTGGAGCTGTGAGGCAGCAGCTCTACGAACTACACCACCATGCCACCCAGAAGCCAGAGCCTAACTTAGCAATTCCTGAGCTAAGCACAAAAAGGAGATTTCAGACTTTTATGCTTTTAAAATTAAAATATTATTTTGTGTGGAGTTAGCTTAAATGTTTACTGTGAAAGCCCATTGATAGGATATTTAATTCAAAATATCTGTAATTCCATTGAAAGGCTGAATATGTTTCCTTAATAAACCACATGATTGATTGAACATCGAATAATAAGCACATATTATTGATTAAATCAATATTCATTTCGACATTTAAAATGATGATTCTTGGGGGACAGTTCCATAGCCACTGGTTAACATAAAACAATAAGTTAAGTAATAGGACTTGGTCATATAACCCTTCAGGTCAGTTCCACCATTCAATGGAAAAGGCCTGTGAAGAGCGAATATTGCAGACTTAATGGCCTCACTTTTCTAACATTGCTGTTAGCTCTAGCCCACCAGAATGAATTCCCATTCTTCTGGTATTTTCTGAGACAGTTGATACTTGTGCCAGAACACAAGGACATCAGACTTTTTTGCCTTCTATCATTTAAGTATTGTGGGTGACCCAACATCAACTGGCTGATACCATCATTTCAGGTCCCTGGCCTTGTCTGCCCCAAATGATTCAGATATATTTTTCAGGTGAGACCAGCATAGACCAGACTGAAATCTGGACTCTTCCTGTTCTGTTCACCCAAGGACATCATCATAAATTGCCCTCCCTACCCCAGCAGTAATGGCTCCCATTAAAAGTGTTGTGAATAGGGCGCTAACCTTGCATCACACCAGGAAATTTGAGATTGGAAAGTCAAGTCTGTTGATGAGGCAAATTTGTACTATTATACGTATGTGGCAGTGCAAGTGCTTGGGATGGAGTGGGCAACTATCAGTGATGTCTTGCCTCACCAATAATCTGTAACATTCTTGGCTTTCATGTTCATTCACAAAAATCTGCAGGGTTGGACCACAGGCACTTGATTAAGAAAACTTACCTGGATATAGAATTCGACTGATCATGCCTGGCAAGACCATCAGATACATGGGCAACAGCTTTATGTAACCACATAGAACGCAACCAGCCTTCACGTGTGTCAGGCTCTTTGCAGCCAAGCAACGTTGGATGATGACCTGGAAGAGACAGACATAAAAAATAATTGTTAGAAATATCTCAAGAAAACAGTTCAAATTTAAGTTTACTTCTGATTTCCAGCATCTGTAATGTTTTGTTTAATTTGTACCTCACCATTCCAGCAGTTATTATACCCCATTTTCTCTTCTGTTTTCATGCATTAATATGTGCCCATCTCACCCAGTCTCATCACTAAGAGCACAATTTTGTTGACCATTCTGTATAATTTGGGGCCTTTATCTCATGCCAGTTCATTGATTACATTCTCAGTCATTTCCCCTGATTCCCCTTCCTACTCACATCTGATCATACCTCATAGATATACTTTGATGCTTTACTGCTTGGGTATGCATCTGATGTTTGTTATAGAGACAAGGCTGTTATTACCTGAAGACTAATAATACATTCAGCTAGTAAAGAAGAGAAAGACCCATTCCATTATTCTAGGAAAGAACAGTGTATCTAACACACTGATGTTCTATGAAGCTTTACATCAAAGGACAGCATTCTTTACACCTAGATGCTTATGAGTAGTTTATCTTAAAAGAAAAGAATTTGTTGAGACCTGGTCAATCAGCAGCCCACCTGATCACTGCACCAGAACCAAACTCCAATGATGCTTATGCCAAAGATTAATCCTGGCCAGGGTAAATCACCACTGACTGCATCTCGCAGGAGGTTGAATGAGTCCGCACGAGGAAGGTAGCACTGGTCAGAGATGTTGTAGCGGGAAGGATCTGTTGAATTATGTCTGATTGGTATGGCGTCCTTGTACCTGGCAAACAACTCCTGATAGCCCCCAACTTCATGGAAGGCTGTGGGAAGCAAAACAGAAATCCACACATTAATGAAAAAATTGCAAATTAATTACAGGAAAGGAAGGCCATCTGATCCATTCTAATTAACTCACCGATAAAGACCAAAGCCCTACTTCCCTCTGGAGGCTTCTAATTTTGTTCCACCTCCAATACTCCCGAAGTTTATTTCACATTGATCAGTTTCTGTGACCTTGGTCTACTACTACTAAATTTACATATCATTTTCTATTGGTGCTTTTTCTATTCTCTCAGCAACCTTATGAACCAATCTCTGTCAGATTACTTGTCAAGAGACACAAGGGACTGCAAATGCTGGAAATCTGGAGCAACACAAAAAGGAGCTGGAGGAACTCAGCAGGTCAGGCAGCATCTATGGAGGGAAATGGACAGTCAACATTTTGGGTCAAGACCCTTCATCAGGACAGGAAAGAGGGAATCATTATTTCTAAAGAGGGAAGATTACTTGTCAGATGCCCACTTAATAGGTTGAAAAATTCCAAGTCTTTTCAGTCTAATATTATAATTTAGACCTTTGACTCCAAGGATCACCCTCATTTTCCTTTTCAGCCGTGCCTCCGATGCATAAAAGTCTTGTTACTTGGCAATAAAAACTGAATAGAAAATTCAAGATGTGGTGTAACAACAGCACCCTAAAGTTTGATTACTTCTATGTTTCCTTATATTGTACTGTTTAGGCAATTTAGTCCAGCATTCTGTTGCCTTTACTAAATAAACTAGTCTGAGCTTCCCAGCCTGAAATTGTTCTTTCATTCCTACTCTCTGTATTCTGTCTTTCAACTACTCAATCCACTCAAGTATATTACTCCCAATCCCATGTTCTACAATTTTGTTTAATAACTTCTAATGTGGCACCTTATCAAAGACCTTCTGAAAGTACAACTACACCGTATTCACTGCTTCCCTTTTATCCAATTGGCTAGTTAGAACCTCATCAAATCTCTAACATGCGCTGTCTTTCATGAATGCATATTGACACTGTGCAATATATCACACTTACTCCTGCTACTGGAGAATGGAATATGCAGTTGATGCAGCTTTTGTTTCTTCATAATTAGCATTAAAAGGTGATACTGTATAATTCTTTATCACCATGGTATAACAGGAATGCTTTCTTTCTTACGTCATCTGATTCCAAATCCTGTCAATATCCCTTCAAACCTGTGAATCTATTTTTCCCAGTGGTACTGAACTGGGGATGGCTTGGAATGCACATCGAATGGCACAAGGGTAGACATGGCTCTCAGCAGCTTAACAGTATCTAATAGCAGCATTGGTGCACCGTACATATTGAACATTAGTTTATTCAAACAAAATATTGTTTGAGTTGCACAGATTCCGATTAATTAGATTAGGTGCTGGAACTCACCATCTCCTTGGCATCCACAGGGTTACCCAGTAGGCTGTCTGAGTTACAAACATGGCAGAAAAAAGAATCCATTGCACTGGATTAAAATTAGCCATACTCTTTACAGTACCCACACACAATGTTAAAAATGACCAAAATTTGTTCAACCTCATCACAATACAAATTGTAACAAGTGAGCCCTTTAAGCATATGATTAATTAGACAAACTCACTGCTGCACCATAAAGAACAAAACAGCTGCTTTCTTTGTTACCACACCCAATATACTGGACATATTCAGAACTCCGCAGTCACAGAGGAAATATAACATGTTTAAGAAATGTAGTAATGCAGCATAACAATAACAGCTCTGCATACATTGTGTATGTGGTGAATAGTGTGTGCCTTCTCCTTCCTTGCATTTTCTCCTATCCTCTCCTCTACCTCACAAGAACCAGATGCTCTCTGATGCCTAATCCATGTGCTCATACAAGTCCAGATACAGTCAGGAGGTGACCACAGTAGAAGGTATCAATGAGGCCAACATATGGTTTGCCTTCTTAACTACATTTTGTCCCTGCACTTGAACTTCCAGTGATTGATGCACAGTGGCACCCAGGTCACTTGGGACGCCAACATCTTTCAATCTTTCACCATCTAATAATTAAAACTTGGTGATGCATTGAGGGGATGTGGGAAAATTTTTAAGTCTTTCTCATCTAAAAGGTAGAAAGAATAGCCATCTTACAGTATCCCATCAGCACAAAAGCTCCAGCGATGATCACGAATGTCTGAACTGTGTCCGTGTACATCAAAGCAGCAAGGCCCCCTGCAACCAATCAGAAACAGATATTACACAAAAGCAGGGATTTTCCTCTAGCACTGTGTAATCCCTACTGTTCTCTATTTATCACCTTCAACTTTTTAAAGGGATGATGCATCAGGACTTACCGGTTCTCTTCCACCATGAACCACTATTATTGAGACTCTGCTGCCAAGGAGATTCTTAGTTCTCCAACCAGTCAAGTCTTTTAACATTTGTAATGTCAACTACTTGCTACAGTTAGTGAGACTCCTTGTTGGTAAGCAGGTTTTTTTGAAGTTCAGGGGAGATGATATATTTCTTGCTAGCCTAAAATCTATCACATAGGGTGAGATCAAATAGCTCATTAGAAATGTCTCAGGTATTTTCCCATCACTCTCCCCTCAACACACCTTTTTTTGTCCTGGGCCACCAGATCAGAGACTTTCATCTAGGGACTCTCAAGTTAGTCACAGTACATGAAGGAGCCAGAGGATAAGTGGATGAGGATTGCCTGTTTCACCATCAGGATAGTAGAGATAGCTGCCCTAGTTGAGACATTTACTAGTGCCTCTCATGAAGCAAATGATGTGCAGTAAGCATTACAGGGCTTTTATAGATCACAAGGCAATTACTGACTATCTGAAATTAGTGTTAAATCCAGTACTACAATGCATCTGGTCGGAAGACAAATTGTGATTCCTTGAGCTTGTGTTGGCCTTGACTGGAACAGTGCAGGAGGATAAAAACAGAGCTATCAGAGTGTGAGTGGGATGAAGAGTTAAAGTGACAGTCAACAGGAAGCTTGGAGTCAGACTTGCGGACTGAACCGAGGTGTACTGCAAAGTGATCACCCTATCTGTCTTTGGGTTGCCCTATGTAAAGGACACCACATTATGGGCAATTAATAAATTTTGAACAACTTTTCTAAAGATTATACAAAATTATTAGTGTTTATTTGAAGGTCACATTTGCTCAGCCAAAAAAGAATATAACTGTTCAACTTGGAATTCTGGAGTTTTCTCATATGCTCTTGCAGTATAAAGGTTAAACATTAAGTTTAATACTAGGATGGAGAGTGGCATGATTAATTATGTGTAAGGCATTACCAATTGCATTCCAGAATATTCCATTGGACCCTGTAAAAATTTACAGAGTGCAAGAGCCAAAGGTCAAATGAATAATTACATTATTGAGGAATTTTAATTTCCCAGTCACTTAGCACAGTTATCAGTATAAGCTAAAAATTAAAGTAGAACATCATGTCAATGATGTTAGTTTATGGACCAGAACAGATTATCATTCTGGAAAGACTGCAGCAGTTTATCGTCCATTTCTTGTGCACAGAGGTATCCAAGGAGGTATCCCATCTGGTTCTTTCTACCACTGGTGGCATCAATATTACTGTGGGATTGACTTAACGCTGAGGAGTGGAGAAGAGGTTTGAGAACACAATGACCCAGAAGTGAGACCAAGTTGTGCCATGTTTCTGTGCACTACACAAATCAACTGCAATGAAAAATAAAAGGCAAATGGAACATGCTGTGCTTTGCACAAAATCTATGATTTTCCTTCCAGATTCTCAGTATGACACATGCACGAATGAATGAACGACCTGGACTTGTGCATTAGCATCCAATGCCAGGAAGCGCACACCACTTTTGAATTGTTATCTACACATGCTCTCTGTGGAGAATACACACCAAAGTGGGTCACTGTGACACCTGCTTCAATGTTACTTTCATGGCCCTGCCTGAACAGGTTCTGATCTAATTCTGGGATCCCACCTCATGGATGCCGCTTTAAATAATAAACTTAACAGGCTCACCTTGAAATCCAATTCCATCCCTCAAACCTGGTGGCGATGCTTACCCTTCTCACCAAGCTCATCATCTTTGCCCAACCCCACCAAACCTACTGATCTGATCCAATCCAAACCAATGATCTGCTCTATCAACAACTCTACAAATCTGCTTCCTCAATCTGGACCCTCTCACCTGTCACCAATTATCAGCGACCAATTCCCCAGCAACTACTGACCTCCCTTCCGATTACCTACTCCTGTTCCTGACCACTCTCCCTCCCAACCCAACTACTGATTACCCATTACTGACAACCCCAGTGACAATCCCCCAACAATACTTCACTGTCCTCTAACTACTAATCTCATCCCACAGGGCCCATGCAGCTGATCCACCCCTGACTTCCCTACCGACTGCCTCCCTGGCCTTTTAACCACTCACGACCTCTTCATCAGTCTAAGCCATGACTACCTACTGATTGGCCTTGACTAACCATTCTGAACCCAAATTTCCCCCAATCTCTTGGTCTGTCTCTTAAAGCAGTCGGGCCCTGAAATTGCCTGATCACTTTCACAAGTGCTGAGGAAATACCATTCCCTCTGCAATGTCTGTTCAGTGGTACATGATACCTTGGGCCTCATCTTGCACAACCAAATTTCCCGGCAGCATGTCCTTTCAACTTGTAGGCAAAGATTCCTATATCCCAGTATTCAGAATTATTGATACCTTAAACAGAGGAAAAATTGGCCTGAATTAAATGTTACAGCTAAATTAACCCTCAAAGTAACTAGTGAGCTTCAATTGATTGGTGGAACTCAAATAGCCATCTACAAGAACTCAGATAGTAGACTTAACTAAGCTTAAAAATAATAAAGGGCTTGTCAGAATCCTTTTTGCATGAGTGTTTGCTTCATTAGCCTGGCCTTCAATTCTCTCGGCAACATCTGTGGAAAGGGTCCCAGAAATGAAATGGGAACTGTTTGTCTTTCCATAGATGTTGCCTGACCTGCTGTGTGTTTCCAGCATTTTCTGTTATCTGTGGTTCTTTTTTCAATTATTTTGATTAGTCAATGGCTTTCTCAACTGATTACGTAACCCCAAGCTGTATGAATAAAATGCAAATTCTGATTATGTTATGGAATCCAATT
>JARFYF010000054.1:24171897-24191483 GCA_030265395.1 Rhina ancylostomus
GAACTGGATCTTCACAAAGGAATAGAGAACACAGGACTGCTCTAGAGTAAACCACTCTAAGCAACTGGAACCAAAATATACCTAAAGGTAGACTAATACTCTGGCAACTAGTGCTAGAGAAACACAGGTTCTTACCCTAGGCTCCTGATGGGGCTCAGGTATTCACAGTTATCTAATCAGTCCAGCATGGAATCCATGTGTGGACAACAAGGCATTAATAGAGCCAAATTGAGGACCAGAGTTCAGAACCATGACACATGGATGGCGATCCGATAAATGCAGGTGCAGTGGCAAGTTGTAATCTCTGACGCAGGCTTTCAAAATACTTTGCACTTACAGTCTGATCATTATCCGTGCTGTCTGTAGCCTTGGGAATTCAGTAGCAGACTTCTGAAAGCTGGAGAATAAACTGCTGTCCGAGCCACCAACTGTGCTTTCAGAATTCACTGCAGGGCAACCAGTGTAATGATGTCCTCTCAGTCAGAGCAGGATGAACTTGGATTGATCATTTATTTCACAATTGGATTGCTCTCCTGATGCCCAATTTAACATTGGCCTTCCACATTTTTAACTTATGTTTCCTATATTTTAACCTTTCTCCCCATACCGAACAATATTTGAGATGAAAGCTTTAATTATCCCATTTCAAACCTCTTCCCCACGGAAAACAATGACTTTCATCCTTCCAGATCACTTGGAACTCTCAGCAACTTCTGATTTGATCCACACTTTCTCCAGAGCAACATAATACTTCCTGCATGTAATCAGGTTTCCAGGTACACATTACAAGAAATGGAGTTTGGCCAGTACCACAATGATTCAACAACATTAGTCCTGTACAGCTCCCGGTCTCTCTGCCAATCATGCTCCCATTGTCACACTCTGTAGCACACAGGTTCCCTCCCCCATCCCCCAACTAGTCCAGTTCCTCTTCCATATCAACTAAACTGGAGGTGCTGGACTGAAAATATTTTATTTTCTTGTATTGGGACCTGTCATATTGATTGAAATATAATTCAACAGAAGGTACAAGTTCCAAATCATAATTAGTGAACAAAACGTTTGTGATTGGCAGTTGTGAAATTAGAATGAGGCATGAAAACTGCCCTTTTGAAAGTCAGACACTGAAGTGAAAACTAATGCAGATTTATATGCTCACTCCCAAATGCATTGGGCATGCAGTGTTCCAGTATTAATGGGGAAATCTTCCAATAATAAATGATGCTCTACGATTTAGAAAATAGGATCTACAGTCAGAATGCAAGGCCTGTCAACAAATTATTTGTACAAAATTAGACATGCTGTTTGTTTGAGTTCCTGGCAGATGTGTGGAGCAATAGCTCCTGTCAGATAGCAGTAAAATGGCATTCCTCTTTGTTGCATATGACACGAAGGGACCTACAGCACAGAGGCTCTCCCTTCCCCAAACTAACTTACACACACACACACACACACACACACACACACACACACACACACACACACACACACACACAGTGTAAATGCAATTTCAGAGTGGGAATACCAAACAATACAAGCCAATAGATTTGTAGAAATAAATAACAATACTAAGGTTGGATTTTGTCCAAGTTTCAGATTTTGGCAGATGCTTAACTCATATTTTCATACAACAGGAAAGGAGATCACTTGGGCCATCACATCCATGCTGGATCCCCAAGCAACCACATCAAAACTCATTCCCTACTCATTCCTACCCTGTAACCTACTCTCTCTTTCACATGCCAATGAACTCCCCGACCACCTTCATTAGTGCAAATTCACAGAAGCCAATTAACCTACTAACTAGCATGTCTGCGGGTCATGGAAGGAAACTGAAGTACCCAAGGGAATACCATACGTTCACAGAGACAATATACAAAGTCCACAGGGGCAGCCCTGGAGGATGGGTCAAACCCAGGTCACAAGAGCAAAATGGCAGCAGGTGCACCAGCTGCGGCACTGTTACATAATCAATAGCAATGGAAAAGTTATTGTTTTTAGACAACCTACTCTAACCCTCACCCTTCCAGCTGGAGATCTTACTTGATCCTGTTTATTTTTGGGGGAAATTATTTATCTGCTTTCAAGTCATCTGAGTTCCAATTCATTTGCCAATAGAAATTATGTTAACCAGCAGGAGGCTCACTAATCAAACACATTTCCTCTTCTCCTCTCTTCAGAATTGGGGGGGTATAGACATTAACTCTCCCTGAACATATTAAACCTCAGACATCTGCCGCAAATAAAGGGCAGGGGTGGTCCCCTGAGCTTCAATTGTACGCAACAGAGCTGGCACTCTTAGCTTACTCTCAAAGCTAATTACAATATTGGAGCCTTTTGATTTTGAAGCCCAATAAATGCATTACAGTAGACGTGCAGCATGAACCTAGAAGATACAAATTTGAGAACTAAATCCACAGACATTCTAATATCTCTTCACCCCTGAATTCTGCTGCTCATTCAAGTACCTACCAGGTAATTGGGTTTGGATGGAACTTCTCGTATTCTCTTCTGAAATCTTAGTTATATCTGCATTGCTTAATTTTCTGGACTCCTGGGAATCCTTTAATTCAATATCCTGATTATTGCCCTTCTCCACGTCTGTCTTCATTTTCTTATTGAGTTGTCTGCTGCTAAGTAGAGTAAAGAACCAGGAAGCTGACATTTCCAGTGGTATTTGTATAGAGAACTCCTGGTGGGATTAGGTAAGGTCCCCTTCAAGTGTGCCCTGTATCTCAGCTAAGGATCTGGAACTATTTTCTTTTAGCCACACCCTCAAAAGCAAGAAAGGAGAATAGGGCGAGAACAGGTCAGGTTACACTCTGGAGCTCAGTTTATTAAAATATAGTACAAATGTGTTAGGGTTAAAATAGCCAATGAAAACATAAAGAACCAGCACTTGGCAACACACACACACACACACACACACACACACACACACACACACACACACACACACACACACAGGATAAAATACTGAAACATCAATATATTGCAGTTGAAGTTCCAAGTGGCCAGGAGTGACTTAACACAGACAAGATAATACATAACTTGTTGAGTGCCCAGTGAAACCAAATAGAACTGTACAGTGAACCTTTCTGGGTCCACTGCACCCGTGGTGAATATTTTTCAGACTGCCACAGTACCAGTAACACCAACAGGTTTATCCAGAAGTTGACAGATCCCTGGGAAATTCTTAAACGGAGATCATGAAAAAAAATTATTGATCACCTCACCTGAATTTCCCATTCAAATACTCGTATGCACGTGCAAGTAAATGCAGTCTGAAGTTGACTTTGAGCAGCAGCACTCAGGTTAACATGAGTTCCATCAGCAATGGAACTGGACCAAAGTGACTTCTTGTGTTAATTAAGTCTCATCTTGGTCTTGGCAGAGGAGGAATCTAGTCTGTCTCATTTTACCCCACTAAAGCTTGCTCATACTTACACTGCACTGCCCTAAAGGGAAACAAGTTAAAGTCATCATGTAGCAACATACACAAAGTGCTGGAGGAACTCAGTAGGTCAGGCAGCATCTATGGAGGGAAATGAACAGACAACGCTTCGGGCCTTCCCTCTCTCATTCTCCCCTCACCTGGACTCACCTATCACCTGCCAGCTCATGCTCCTCCCCCTCCCATTTTATTCTGGCTTCTGCCCTCTTCCTTTCCAGTCCTGATGAAGGGTGTTGGCCCGAGACGTTGACTGTTTATTTCCCTCCATAGATGCTGCCTGACCTGCTGAGTTCCTCCAGCATTGTATGTGTTGCTCCAGATTTCCAGTATCTGCAGAATCTCTTGTGAAAGCCATCACGTAAATGGGTTAGGTCCCAGTGCCAACTTAGTCTTCAGTGAGCTGATGGAAGCTCTGGTTGATAGTGCCATCAGCAGGCACTTATTCAGCACCAACCTATGCACTGATGCCCAGTTGTAGTTCTGCCAGGATCACTCGGCTCCAGGCTAAACATGGACCAAAAAGCTGAATTCCAGAAAGAATAAGTGCATCCCCAAGGCAGCTTTTGAGTGAACGCGGTATCTAAGAGCCATGGCAAAATGGAAATCAATGGACATCAAGGGAAAGCATACTTCGTACAAAGGCTGTGGTTGTTGGAGGTCAATCACCTCAGCCCAGGGCATCACTCAATGAGTTATTCAGGGCAGTGCCAGAGACCCAAGCATCTGCAGCTGTTTCACTGAATTTCCTTCCATCAGGCAGTCAGATGATGATGTTTGCTGATAACTGAATATTGTTCAATTCCATTTGCAATCCCTCACCAAGTGAAGCAGCCAGGCCTGTATGCTGCTGACCTAGACAACACTCAGGAGTGGGCTGATATGTGGCAAGCAACATTCATACCACAGAAGTGCAAGGCAACATCCATCTTCAAAAAGGGAGAGTCTAAACTATCTAATTTTGATGCTCAATGGTTTTTCATGACTGAGGGACCCACCATCAACATTGTGGATTGACCAGAAATTAATTGGAAGCAGCAGCATCAATCTCACAGCAACACTAACAGGTCAGAGGCTGAGAATCATGAAGTGAGTAAATTACCTCCTGACACCCCAAAGTCTTTCCTCCATCTACAACGCATGTCAGGAGTATGTTGGAATACTCTCCATCTTCTGGGATGAGCACAGTACTAAACCCACTCAAGAATCTGGACGTACAAAGCAGTACACTTGGCTGACACTCTCCACTCCACCATAGCACCATAACTACAGTGAGGACAATCTTCAGTTACTTGTGTTGGCTATTCCAACAATACCTCCCAAGCTCATATCTCAACTACCAAGAAGGAAAAGGACAATGGGAACATGGCATCCTGCAGATTCCACTCCAAGTGGCACATCTCCTGATTTGGAAATATATCCCTAATCCTTTATTGGCACTGGGTCTAAATCATGGAACCCCATACTTACAGCACAATGGGAGCATCTTCTCCAGATCAACTGCAATGGTTTAAGGTGGAAAGGGCAATTAGGGATGGACAATAAATATTGATCTTGTCAGTGACACCCACATCCATAAAAGAGAAATTAAAAAAAAAACTTTTTCCAGACTTCTGGAATTGTTCAAGATATTGCTAAAATGGAGAGGGGCTTTGGAAGGCTGCTATACAGAGGGATCTCGCCTTGTAGATGAAATATAGAACATCAGCTTGCAGGCACAGCAAATGGGAAACAAAGTTAAATGTTGGCCAAGGGGATAGAGTACAAAAGTTGGGACATGTCCCTACTATTGTTCACAGCTCTGGTGAGACCACACCTGGAACAGTACGGTTTTGATCCATTTTACGGAGAGGAGGTGGTTGGATTGGAGGTGGTTCAAAGAAGGTTCAAGAGTTGATTGCTGGGAAGAAGTGGTAATCTAATGACAAATTAATAGTAAGAACAGCCTGTGATCATTGGAATTTAGAAGATTAAAACCTAACGAAAATGTACATCTCCTCAATTTTCCGAGGAGATGTAGCAGGGTAGATGTGAGAGCATGTTTCCCCTTGGAGGAATCTAGAACGAGGGGCACAGTTTTAGAGCAAGGGGTTACCCATTTAAGACAGAAATGAGGAGGACTTCCTCCTCTCAGAGATGTGCAAACTTTTGGAATTCTCTTCCCCTGAGAATTGTGGACGTTGAGTCACTGAAAACATTCAAGGTAGGTTTTTAAATTATAGAGGATTTGAAAGAAAAATGGAGTTGAGAGCAATTAGCACATCAATCCCGGCCTTATTGAATGGTGGAGTGAACTGGAGAGGGGAGGTCATACAGCACATTCTTGGTGTTTCTTATACTCATAGGTCACAGTACTGGGCAATGGCTGTCTCAGTTCACTCAGCTATGCCTTTGCAAAAATCCCAGCCCATCATGCCCTGGTAATTTGTAACTGGTTTATTACTGTCACACGTACTGAGGTACAGTGAAAAACATTGTTTTGCATGCCATCCATACAGATCATTTCATCATATCAGTATACTGAGGTAATACAAGGGAAAAACAATAATAGAATACAGAATATAGTGTTACAGTTACAGAGAAAGTACAGTGCAGGCAGGCAACAAGGTGCAAGGTCATGATGAAGTAGATGGTAAGGTGAAGAGTCCATCTTATCGTACAAGAGATCTGTTCAATAGTCTTATAATAGTCAGATCCTGATTGAGTAATAACTCCCACATAACCATTCTCATGGAGTCATACAGTGCAGAAAAAGGCCCTCAAGTGCTCAGCTAGATATTGAAACATTGTGGGAGTCACTCCCTCTGCCGTGCATTCAAACTCTAACCAGCCTCTGGGTGAAAAAATTTTTCCTTTTCTCCTCTCTAAGGCTTTACTCCTTACCTTAAACCTGTGCCCTCTGATTATAGACACATCCCTTGCCATGCTGTAAGACTAAGAGAAGGAAATTGGTACAATGAGATGGCACAACTTGCACCTCAGTCACTCACACTAAATTTAAACCAAATGTGTAGAGATTTAAAGGTATGAGAATTGGAGATGACAACACAGGGCGAATCCCTGATTGCAGGTGGCCAGGCAGCCTTTGCCATGACTAATTCTGAACATCTGTATCCACTGATGGGAGGAAGAGGGCTACACAATAATGAACTAATAACATATCACTTGTATCATATCACAAAATGACATAAACTGGTCTAGATGGAATTTGGATCACCTCAGTTGGGCACCCACATGGCTTGTCAAAGGTATTCAACAGTCCAGCATTTGAAGGGAGCATCTGCCAAATAGATGGTAAGATGCAGCAAGAGGCATTAAAGAATTTCAGAGGATTATTATGATTATGCTCTTAAATCATTGCATTCAAATTCCAAGGTTGGCTTAATACATGGAAACACAGGAGGATGCATGTCTAAATGCTCATGACCTCTGTGTGTGAATACAATATATCTACAAAACCATGTTCCAGTAGTAGTCTGGATACTCAAGGATCAAGCAAGTGAATCCCAGTCCTGAGCCAACACTACATCTGTGCAAGTGACAGGAGATTCCCAAAGCTTCCTCGCCCCACAGACCAGATATGGCCGCCTGTTTCTGCTGAATGGGCAGAATTGCCCGAATCAGCAATAAAATAAGTTCCAAGGGCACAAAGCATTGGCTTGGCCACACTTGGAATATTGTATGAAGTTCTGGTCACCGCACTACAGGAAATAAGAGATTAATCCAGAGAGGGTGCAGAGAAGATTCACAAGGATAGAGTCTGGATTGGAGGGCTTGAGTTATAAGGTGAGATTGGATAGACTTGGTCTGTTTTCCCTGGAATGAAGGAGGTTGAAAAACGACATGATAGAGACATATACGATCATGAGCAGCATAGATAGTGTAGATAGCCAATGTCTGTTTCCCATGGTAGGGGCATCTATAACTAGAGGGCATAGGTTTAAGGTGAGAGGGAAGAGGTTTAAAGGGAAACTGAGTGGTAACTTTTTTCACACAAAGAGCAGTTGGTATCTGGAATGAGCTGCCAGAGGAGTTGGTGGAGGCAGGAATAGCAACAATATTTAAAAGGCATCTTGACAGGTACTTGAATGAGCAGGGCATATGGAATTAATGTGGACAAGTGAGATTAGCATAGATAGGAGTGATAGTTGTCATAATGGGCTGAAGGGCCTATGCTGTACAACTCTATGAAACCATCCTGAGAAGACCTTTAGAGTGCAAATGCAGAACACAATAAAGTCTGGCAACCCAAACTGAGTCTGAAGGACCTGACTATGTGTGAGGTTTGGGTTGCATGCCTATTTTAATAAAACATTTGAATTCAAGTTAGATCCGGCCACACTGTATAACCATGACTCATCATTCAGAGATCAGAATGATTTGCTTTGTATTACTGCATGCGTCATCTGTTCTTGATCAACATTCAGTATTGCATCTTGAAGCAGAGCACGCTTGGGACTGTACAATTTATGGCAATGGTGTGTGGGTCAGGCCTGCTTGGGTTTTAAACTTGTGCCTGTGCAGCCTACCATAACACAGTGGAGTATCTCCTTAAATATAATAGACACACATACAAATATGAAAACCCAGAGTGAGACAAGGCTACTTACCTCATCAGCCTCTTAACAATCAGAAACAATAATCATCCCAAACTTATTCTCAAATCAACTTCACATAAACCACTTCATCTAAAATTCATCAAACTATTGGATCTTACTGTTGTGGATGTGAGCAAATTGGTTGCCGCAATTCACACATTACAACAGTGATTCCACTTGAAAATAACTTATTTGGCTATAATCACTGTAAGCAATTTGGGACATCCTAACATGATGAAAGTCGCTACATAAATGAAACTCTATTTTTCGTTGAGTAGGGAAACTGAGATGTAGCCACACAAAGGGAAGTGAATGTCTGGACTTCTTCACCAGGACTGCTGTAGAGGCTCAGTTGCTGCGTATATTCAAGAAAGAGGTTAATAAATGCTTGATTATTAAAGGAATCAAGAGTTATGAGGTTAGTGCAGGAAAATGGTACTAAGGTTAATGTTCAGTTGTGATCTTACTGAATGCCAGAGCAGGCACAAAGGGCCAAATATTCTTCTATTTAACTGATGGGTGTAACATTATCATAAATAATTCCAGCATGCAATCTAAAACTCTTAGATTTAACCCAAAATGCAACTTGAATGGCTGAAACTGGTTAGATTTTTTTGAAGTCAGTTCAGCTGTCATTCCCAATGTCAATGAAGTTTCATAATAGAAAGTTTTTATTTTTTCAGATGTTACAAAACCTCTGATATATCCTATTCTTTTACCCTATATTAAACCGACTCTATGTATTTAACTCTGAATATAATGAATTTCAAAGCTCACCAAACTTTGCATCAAACAAAATACAAAGTGCTGCAGACATCCTGCTCCATCTCATTCCCAAAAACTGTAAACAAGAGGGATTCTAGTGCAATCCCTATAGAGCTTCACAACATGCATTTTTCTTGAAGCAAAATACTTTTCACTGATTAATGTCCTCTGACTATGGCAACAAAGCCAATTCTGAATTCATTCAGACAACCTGTCAACTATTCCACGAGCCTTAAGCTTCCTTACTAGTCTTGCATGAAGCGCTTTGTCAAATGTCTTTTGAAAATCCAAACAAACTACATAGATTAGATTTCACTCGCTGACTAGTTGGTTGCTCCAACATAGATGCCAGCAGGCTTGTGAGGCATGACCTATTGCTTCAAAACATGTTGATGGCTGCCTAAGGACCTATGCTCTTTAAAAATTTATTTATTGCATGCTGCAGAAGCCCTTCAAGCAATTTTACTGCCACAGATGTTAGACTAACTGGCCTGTAATCACCATGTCTTTGCTCTACCCATTTTGAATATGGCAATCACAATCCATGGGAATTTCTTGTACTGCTGAACTCTGAAGAATATCAACTGAACCATCATTAATTTCCTCCTCCAATTCTTCAAGCATTTTTGGGATGTATTCTGCTTGGTCTGGATCCTTGTGGGTATTTCGTTCACCCAGGTTTTCAAATGCACATTCTTTACTTACTACTTTGTTATGGATACCTTGCCTCATTTATCAGAATGAGAAAATGTTTAGTTTGTCTTTGTGAAAATTGATGCACAGAATCCATTCAACATATTTGCTACATTCTAATCATCCAGCTTTGACTCACTTCATTCATTATACATTCCTTGACTTTCTTTCTGATAACACATTCATAAAATCATTTTTTGTAGGTCTCCCTTTGCTTTATCAGTGGCAATTTCATACTGTACGACTTATGTAAGTTGATGTTTCCTAGTTACTCCTCTAGTTCCAAAATTTGCATTCCAAAAACCTGTCCTTCCACTTTAAAGCTGAATCTTTGCTTGCACCACATTAAATCCATATGTAGAATAGTTAGTAGCTCCTCGTCTTCACCAACGGACCTCTAGTACTGTTCAGTTGTGAACCAGCTGTGTCAGATCCACTGGGCTCATGTGAGAAACAACCCCACTGTTATTGCCTTATGAGGAAAGGTTGAGCAGACTAGAGCTGTATCCACTGGAGTTTAGAAGAGTGAGAGGCGACTTGATTGAAACATAAAAGATCCTGAGTCTTCCAAGCAAGTGGATGTGAAGAGGACGTTTCTTTTTTTTGGAGAATTTGGAACTAGAGATCACCTTCTAAAAATAGAACATTGCCCACTTAAGGCAGAGAAAGATCATTTAATTTTCTCTCAGGACTTCATGAGTCTTTGGAGCTCACTTCTGCAAAGGGTGATGGAAGCAATATGTTTGAATATGTTTAAGGCAGATTGATGCTTCATAAGCAAGAGGGTGAAATGTTACTGTGGTGGACAGGAAGGCAAAGTTGAGGTTACCATCAGATTAGACATGATCTTATTAAATGTCAGAGGGCTGGTCTGGGAACTCCAATGAACAGGAATGCAAGAGGCTACAGAGAGTGGTGGACTCAGCCAGTTCCATCACAGGTACAGCTCTCCCTAACCATGGAGGATATCTATAAGAGGCAGTGTCTCAGGAAGGCAACATCCATCATCAAGGACCCCCACCATCAGGGCTGTGCCCTCTTCTCATTACTGCCTTCAGGAGCCTGCAGACCCACGCCTCAAGGTTCAACATCAGCTTCTTCCCCACTGCTGTCAGGTTCTTGAACCCACCTGAAAAACCTGAATTCTACCTCGGACTATACTTCCCTTGACTTGCACTAATGTTGTCACGTTTATTTTTGTTTTGTCATACAAGTTATACATAATTCATGTTAATGTTTTATGTAATTTGTGTTTGTAAGGTACTGTGCTGCCACAGAAGGCTAATTTTCATGGCATTTATATCCTGGGTATGTATACCCTTGACAATAAACTTGAACCAAACTTGAACTTGAGGGAGGTCAAGTAGCCCACGCCTGCTCCTAATTTATACAGTTAAATGTTTGTGGGTATTTACTTTTACTTCCTGAAAAACCGTGTCTGTTCCACCCATTTAACTTGTGTGTTCAATCCCTCATAGTTAAGAATTTACTTTTTACTACAGCCCTTATTTTCTGCCAATTTTTTTTGTATCCAGTTGTTAACAATGTACTGCTGCTCTGCAGTGGTTACCAAGTAATAGCTTGGTCCCCTAATGCCCTTTAACATTACTCTCATACTAATTCACCCTTATCCCCTTCTCATGCCATACTCATTACACTAATGATGTTATTTTAGCCCCTTTTTACCCTCTTATCCCTAGTTCTCTGGCGGAGATGCCTCGATATCACATCATTTTATATCCCTCTTGTAACTATAACCAGCATTTCTATGATTGTTGTATTATAAATAATACCTTTCGTATTAATGCCCACCCTTTGGAAGTTGCATTAGCATTTTGTCTGTTCTTCAGTCATGATGCAATTGTAGCACTTCATTTTCTAGTCTACACAACAAGTTTGTGTACATTTTCTTGCATAAATTTAAATCAAGGTCTCCTGCACTTTCAGAGTTGGACATAAATGTTCCAATGTTACTAGTATCAAAGGGAATTTTTTTTAATGTCTTGGCCAATATTTATCTCACAACTACTACACCAAAACAGATTTTCTGGTTGTTTATCTCATGGCTGTTTGTGGGACATAGCTGTGTTTAAATTGACCACTGCATTGCTCTGCTTCACAACAGTGACAGCATTTTAAAAGTACTTAACCATCTGTAAAGTGTTTTGAAACATCCTGAAATTAAGTAAGATACAAATGTAAATGCAAGCTTGCTTTCTTTTTCCCCTTTTTCCATCCTGGCAGGGACACATTTCCTGTGAGAGCATCCTACTTCATACACATTATCTGCCCTCACAAGCCAGGAATCCTAAACCAATACCCTCCCTCTGTGCCGCCACTACTACAATGTATTTATGCATCTAATCTGCTGCTCCAGTACACATTTGGAACATAGCACCATGGAGTTAAATGACTGAGATAAAGTACATTAATTTAGAACTTAGTTCCACAAGTACCTGCTGCCAAATTTCCACCCTGCTTTTCCAATGTTTTTGATTCCTGTATGAATACAACTTCTGGTGGGAACCAATGTGGACAGGAAGAAGCTCTGAAGCTAAGTATTGACCGACAGATCTTCAACGCTGGAGGCAGACAGGGGTAGAATTGCTAGCATGCCAATGATACAGGAGGGTAGTTGCTTGAAGAAAATAGTGAAGGAATGAGATTAAAAGCATCATTAGGATCTCAATACTAAGACAGATCAATTAATGTCCTGTAAATATCAATTATAGTCTTGGATAGTTAATTACATTGCAGATGCCAGAGTTGGGAATTTGACTGAAAAAATACCATGAAACTTACTGGACTATAATTATTGGGTGAGCACATCCCCTTAAATTTAAAGATGTGACTCAGAGTATACATGTTCCCCATTCAGCTAGATGATCTTCAAAGCCAAAGTTGGACTGAAAATTTATTCTATTTTAACGAGTTGACCCCAGAGATTGGTAATTGCCT
The DNA here is from genome assembly GCA_030265395.1 of Rhina ancylostomus. Classification (NCBI taxonomy): domain Eukaryota; kingdom Metazoa; phylum Chordata; class Chondrichthyes; order Rhinopristiformes; family Rhinidae; genus Rhina; species Rhina ancylostomus. The sequence goes on from JARFYF010000054.1 coordinate 24,184,363, forward strand.
CAGTAAGAAAGGGGTTAACTTGTAAGTTGGCCAATTATTTCCAACACAATGTTTGCTAGGCTCACAATATCAAGAATATTTTATAATGGTTTGTGGAAGTTGCATCTGAAATAACATGCTTTCCAAGCTAATTCTGTTGTTGTAATGCTTAAATTTCCTGCTGAATCTAAAATTAGTGTAACTCAGTGTAATTGGCCAACTTGGGTTGAACCAATTTAGAACATAACCAATGGCTCTTTAAGGTGGAGGGCTGCAAAAGAATAGGGTTTTTTATTTTCTTGAGAGTGAGGTGGCCAAATCCAAGTCTAGCAACACACAGTTCTCTGGTGTAAATATTTTTAACTAATTTATTTAATTGTTTTGTAGAGATTCCATTTTTTGAATCATTTCCTCACTCACTGATGACTAATTTTCAAAGTGATGGTTACAAGGAAGTCGGCCAAGTCTGTGCACGCTGACCTCCTGAGTTCCCTACATGAGATAGTATGCCAGTTTCCAGAGTTCACTTGGTGCCACTCCTTGTGTATGCAATCAAAAGGTGGGCATGGAAGAGTCGATGGAAGTATTAACTCTCATATCTATAGCATCCAGTAAAGCAGAGAAAGAAATCTAATGACGCCACCAAAGCAGCAAAAGGAAGATTGTCCTTGTTCCCTCCATTTCTTCCTCTTCCAGCCGGTACGCAAATCACTAAGGCCAGAACTAGTTAATCAGAAGTCTTGCAGAGAAAACCCTTGGAAAGATACAGACCCATGAGATTTTCATTGACTCATGCATCCAGAACATGGAAGCACCATGTTTCTCTCCTTTTGCCCTCGCAGGTATGATGGCAAAAAATTCCTGACAAAGGAGCAAAGGAGATTAAAGCTTAATGAAAAGGTGGTGAGCTGTTGGTCTGGCACACAACCATGACAACAAAGGAGGCCAAGGTGGATGGTGAAAATTCAGAAAAAGAGTATTTTTCTGCTTGTCCTCTCTCAATGCTTCAGGTCAGGGGCATAACCTTCTCCAATGGATTGACAATACAGCCAACATTTCCATTCAAATCCTATTTTATTCATCCTGCAGGTCATTTAAGATGCCAGAATATAGTTACTTAAGAGGATAGTGGGGACTAACACAAAAGGGAGGAGGTAGGCACCCAGGAGAACATGGAGCCTGGTTTCTCTGTGACCTTCCATGAGCTGTCAGAAGGCAGATTGGTGGAAAGCCAGAATCACTCACCATTCCATGTTCCCAGGAGTGCAGCCCCAAGCAGTGTTAGGATCGCAGACTTTACTAGGTATCAAGCTGGGCAGATTCCACTATCGTGAGCAAGTTAATCTTTCCCCTGCATGATTTTTAAGTGTGACCCCTGTTCTTTCATAACCTGAAATAATTTGTCGATAACGCATGCAAATTAACTCTCCCGTCTCACAGACCTCAATTTGTCCAATTCTACCCTCCTCCACATACTAATGTGTTTTAAATTGCAAATTAATCATTAATCATGTCATTCCTTTGAATTTTTTTCCAAAATGTTAATACCAAGCAACATATGAAGTACCAGACTTGGATAATTATTCCAAATAAAGCCTAACTGATGTCTTGGTCGAGGACAAAATAGTTTGATTTCTTTTTGTAATGCCCTGTGAATTCAGATATTGTCCTATTTGCTTTATGTGTACCTTCATGACATTATCTGTAATTCTGTAAAAATGATATATCACACTATCAAATTCTTTTCTTGCACCACAGCTGTTCCCCAGAAAGTACGTCTGCCATCAATTCTTATCCACCATAGCAATATACCATTAATTCCACAAGAGTCATGTCTTATAGACTGATTTGTTGCAAGATAATTTATCAAAGGTCTTATGAAAGTCCAGGCCGTCACCTCCTTTCACTCAGCTGGTGACTTCCTCCAACTCCTTGGTTCAGAATGAATGACCAGCCTAAATAAGGGTGGGGACCAATCTTTATTAGTCACATGTACATCGAAACACACAGTGAAATGCATCTTTGCGTAGAACGTTCTGGGGGCAGCCTGCAAGTGTCACCACACTTCCAGCGCCAACACAGCATGCCCATAACTTCCTAACCCCGTATGTCTTTGGGATGTGGGAGGAAACCGGAGCACCCGGAGGAAACCAACACAGTCACAGGGAGAGCGTACAAACTACTTACAGACAACGGTGGGAATTGAACCCAGGTCGCCGGTGCTGTAATAGCGTTACGCTAACTGCTACAATTACCTTGAGACAATTCAATGGTGACAAGAGAATAAAAGTTAAATTAAGCTTCCTTACAACAAAAGAAAATTAATTACACCAAGGAAACCTCAGAATGGCAGAAATGAGGTCTAATAAAAGTTAAGTCAAGATGTACAACTTTAAGGAAAGCACGAAGCAATGTATTTGGTCATGCATCTGCAATGTGTTACTGGCACATGGGTGCTATTGTAATGATGAAACCCAACAGCTGGGAGGCCCCTCTCTATTTATTTTGTCAGAAATTAGGTAAATGCCTTAAAGCTGCCCAGACCTACAGCTTTTCAAACACTGTCCAAATGAAAAATAATCAGCAGTCATTCAGCGACAAACTCTCTGCCCAGTATTCTACCTCCACTTTACCTTGTGCTGGCTCAGTTGCTGCAGTAACAGTTATGTCCTCTTGCTTGAGATGATGAAAAGCCTGACATGCAAATCCAACAAGACAAGATTAAGATGCCAAAAGGTAAACGTGGTGCTCTCATGAATTTTCAAACTGGCACCTTTTTAAGTCATATACGTAACATCCTGAAAACAGGCCAGTATACTCAGATTTCACACAGCTTTGGTGGACACCATATAACAGAGAGCTCTTTGGTTAGTTTCTCTCACACCAACATATCTGGGACTCTCCACATTTGCCCTGGACTTTTTGGTAATTTATGTAAGTTACTCTGAAGACTTCCCCTGGGTTGGTACAGATTTAATGACCCCTTATTCCAGGCTGTCGCTGATGGAAAGTCCCATTATTCTAGGGTGGCTGTATGTCAGCAGTTGTTCAACTGAAGATCACTAACTCCTGGGTGTCCTTGAGAGAACCTGGCTGTGACCTCAGCATGTACTCTGTGGCACAAAGCCTGAACGAGAATAGGGAGGCGGATGCTCATACATGTCTCTGGTTAAATCATGATGGGCAGCAACAGAAGTTGTAGCAGCTGACATGGTGGGGCTTTGAGAGACATAGACCTTGGGAAGGATTAATTCCCCCACCACTAAACTTTTCCTGAATATCACCAAATTATTCAAGTTTCTAATTTAACAGAACTGTTATTGACACTTGTTGCCTGGAAACTGAGGCCAGGTATTTTTGTGGGCATGTGTTGCTCATATTGTGATATTTGTTAGTTTGAACAGAATATGGCTTTGGAGAGATAACAATAAAAAATTACATGATTATAGAGGATTTATTTTTAAAAGACTGCATTTAAAGGCACATCATGGCATTTTCACGAGTATTGTATTATACTAAAATTTAGCTGCTGAGTCCATGGGTTCAGCTCCACTCCAGCAACCTGAGCACAAAATCCAACAAATGAGCACAGCCTGGCCTGATCGCCTAGTGTGGTAATGAGTGAGAAATTGCCTGCCATCTTCCAGTGAAGTAATAAAATGGGTGCCATCTGGTCTTTTATGCGGTTATAAAACACTTTTAAGATAAGCAGCAAGTCCATCCCAGGTGCCCTTCCCAATATTTATCCTTGATTTAAAATTACTTAAAAGATTGGCTGATTATTATCACATTATGGGAGTTAGCTGTGTGCACTTTGGGGGCTGTATCTCCTGCAGTGACTACTCTACAAAAGTACTTTCTCTGCCTGTAAAACATTTTGGGATGTTCTGAAAGGAATATGAAAGAGCCCTTTAACAGGGAACGTTGGAGAATCACCGTTTCCCAAGGGCAGTCCCAGGATGAGGTACTGAATCCCCAGGGAAAAAACATTCATAGAAGAATATAGTTTACAAAAAAAAATCCCTGACAATAACACAAGTCTCTGGCAGAGAACTGTTGCTGAGATTGACCACTGGCAGAAAGCATACAAGCTCTGCTGCATTGCTACATGCATCTAGGAAACTCAAATATTGACTTCCTCCCTCAAAAGCCATGAATGTATACCCAGCGTTGAATCTGTGTATGTACTTAGCTGGAGCCTGTGGCTAGCTAAATGCTGAAGTCCATTTATGCCTTAAAACCAGCAACAATGGAGGATTTGTCAAGAAAATTTGCAAAACTTTCAAATACTGCATTTCTTAATTTTAAGCAGATAATTATGAAAAGTCATTGGCCTGAAATATTATCTCCATTTTTACCATTACACAAACTGCCTGACTTTGTTCTGAGTCATACATTTTCAATGATTCTGTGTTGAATAATTCTGGTTATGGAATTTTTTAGTGTCCCCTTGTGTAATACTGGTGATTGTAGTATATTGTATATCAACACGGGCAGTTTGGTATTGCAGTTGTTTATATCTTACTACAAAAAGCTGGTGATTGCACTAATCCAAATCTCACTTAGTAAGACTGTTCATGGCATTGTAGGAATATCTTGCTGTGTGAGACTGATCATTGAAGAGTATCAATAATTCATTTATGAAGGATTGGTTTCACGCAACACAAGGCTGATTACTGCAGTTATCATATCCCGCTGTGTGAAACTGGTTAATTTAGTGTTCAATATGCAGCAATACCAAGACAGATTCTTTCAGGATATCAATACCTCACACGAGCCTTATCGTTGTATTGCCCTGTAATTAAGGTTATTGACGTGCATCAGCATCTTGTTGTGGATGGCTGTTTGATGGATTATTAGTACCTTGCTTTGTAAAGTTATTTATGGTAGTGCATCAAGACCTTGCAATGTTAGAGTGGTTATTGCTGTGTAACTCCAGTTGTTATGGTGTATCAGTATCTCACTGTAGGAGTCGAGTTAGTGTCATGTATCAATAACTGTGTCAGGGTTGTTATTTTAGTGCATAAATACTTCATTGGGTAAATTTGGTCACTACGGTGAATCAGTGTTTCATTGCGTAAGAATTATATTGTATATCAATCCCTCACCAACTATTTAGTTTTTAGTAGTTATCAGCATCTCTGTGCCTTGCTAGTTATGTGTGGATTTTCCTGCAGGTAAAACAGGACTACAATTAACTGCCCACCTCTGGTGCTCAGTGAATTTTCTGCGCCCTGGTAGGTGAATATCCAGGACATCCCAGTCATTCTCCACTTAGCACAGCATCCCATGGAAAACTTGGCCACACTAATCCATGTATGGCATTGACTACAAATATAGATGTTGGTTCATAAGGGGCATGGATGATTATGGAAACTATAGTTATGCACAAGAAAATCACAATGAGAAAAAATAGAATATAACATCCATCTTTTACCACGTCACATACATCCATTTGACCACTCTGCCGAGACAGTAAAATTGCGATACTACAAATGAAGTGTGTGGAGCTGTGGTGTAGGGTGCTGAAGAATGATTGGACCAGGCTATATTCTCAGACACTAACAGGCTAGCAAAATGTTTCTTTGTGTTATTTGGTCATTACTGTGTAAATAACAGCTTCCAGGAACCCAATACAATCATAAGCTAGTGAACCTATAGAGCACAGAACTTGACACCCTGAGATACAGATACTATGGAGTCTTTATCATTGTATGAACCAGTATGACAGACATGGCAACAGCTGTGTCACTGACTAGTAGCTTACACTTCTGAATCCATATTTTACATGTGTCATTCTTCTCTATTTTTGCTGCCCACTTAGAAAGAACACCATGGAAGGAGGTATGGCAAGTCTGAAATAAAGAACCTCAGATACGTGGGAATTAGGTCTATTGGCACATCATTACCCCAGTCAGGAAGTGCCTTAGCCCACTCATGCTGGTATTGGTCTAAGTAGCAAATGGGAAGGTGATTACTGTGAGCCTGTGTTGTGTCTTCAAGTCAGGTGCTTCCAAAGAAAAGGGAAGGAAGGGCTCACACTTGTCCTCAAAGGAGGGAGCAGGCCTTATGTTTCTGGCTGCCATGTGTATTTTTTTTAATTTACTTGTTCATGGGAAGTGGATGTCACCGGTCTAGTGACCTTATATAGGGACTCATAGCACAACAAAAGGATTCCTGACTGGTTGCTCTGTTGTATTGTTAGTGTTTATGTTTTGACTTCTGTGAAAACACCAAAGAGCCAATACATTTAAAAGTGAGCCAGTTACCCAGACTGACAGACACTTAGACGTCAGGTCCCCTAACACTCACTCTCTCCATTCAATCACATTGGATTCAAATCCAACCCAATCTACTTCTTAAAATGCTATTCACAGACACTCCAATCTGTTCACCTTTCTAAGACTACAAGATGAGGAAAGCTGTACAGGTTATTTTAATTCATTCATCCAAGACAACACTTGGAATTACCTCAATAAACATACAACCCCTGATTTCTGTCGTTCCATTAAGTTTTGTTTGCTTTGCTTTGATTTTCCCATTGCTTCGCCGATTGGTCTGGGTTAACTGATTGAAAAACTATGTCACATTTTCTCTATTAACACTACTTAAAATGAACTAGAATATATCATCTTTCATGTTAAATGTTTACAACTCTGGGTGTACACCTTAGTAATGGATGGACCACCATTCAGTTTCTTCCTCTACAAGCTTTTTGTGAAATTATATTAATTCCCACTGACATAAACAAGGATGTTTGAAAGCCAACTATTAACTTTGGAATATATGAGTAATAAATCCAAGGTACTGATGACAAACCACTGGTAGTTTGTGGCTAGTGGTTTATTCTTAGGGCAATAATTGATGGGATTGAGCTGAGAAGGGTATTGGAAAGTGCACCATCTCAAATTCCACAAGAGATTTCACAAGAATTGATGCAATAGTAGTTAGCAGACTTTACATCTTCGCAATCTCAGCACCATATCTCATAACTGTTTTCACCATGAAAATTAAACTCTTGATGGCTCTTAAATACCATTAATCAAATAAAGTCTGTAATAATGTTACATCTGCAAAATAGCTGCTTTTCCCCTCTTTGTTATTTAAACTGTTAACTTTGAGGGATCTGCACTGGAATATGC
>JARFYF010000054.1:24205177-24218497 GCA_030265395.1 Rhina ancylostomus
AATCAGAGAAATTGCACTCTTAATCAGACAGATTTGTGAATTTCCCCAGGTATTTGTACAGCCAGAAATTTATGACTTTCATGAACATCAAGATAGCCTGCAGGGTATTTTTGGTGAATCCAAGGAAATCCCTCAGCTAGAGTGCAGGGTGTTTACATTGGCTGCTTACAGAACCAACTTCTGAAGTATATATATGCATAGATCATAAGAAAATAGGAGTAGGCCACTCAGCCCCTCAAACCTGCCCTGTCATTCAATACAACCATGACTGATCTGCCCCAGGCTCGATATTCTCTTCCTTTCCAGTTCTCTGATCTTTCAAAAATGTACCTACTTGCTCCTTGAAATATCCCAAATGAAGTAACACCCCAGCCCTCCAGGATAGAACATTTCAGAGATTCATCACCATTTGTAAGTAGTAGTTGTTATGCATCTGGTTTTAAATGACCGCCACATTATCTTGTAACTATTGTATTTACCCCTTTATGTCCATTCAGGATGTTATGTGTTTCAATAACATTACCCAACATCCTTCTAAACTCCAAAGAATACAGATGTATTTGCTTTAGCTGCTCATGACAGAGCAACCCTCTCATCCCAGGAATTAACCTAGTGAATCTACTTTGGACTGCCTCAAATGCCAGTGTATACTTTCTTAAAGAAGGGGACCAAAACTGTGCAGTTATATTTAATTGGTCAACTGAATACACTCCTGAAATAAGCCATAGAACTGATGAAAAAGAATTGACATAAAATGTGACTGAAGAGTCAAGAAGTGATGCCATCAATAAACCCAGGTATGGGTGCGATATCAACAATATCTGTTGAGCCTCTGGGATCAATACCAGCACAGTTACAAAAATCAAAGAATTCAAAAGCCAACAAATTGGTTCAATTTTAAATTGGTGAGCTGATTTCATTCTTTCTTTCCTTTCAAAAGGGAAAAGCAATGTCGTATGTGACTGCATGACACATTGTACACACGTGCAAAGACTAAGAGGAATCTTGAATAAACAAGGCACACGTTCCAGAGCTCTCCATGTGTCCCCATGTCACTATAGGCTAGGAACCACAGGAACCTATGCATTACAAGTGTGCTCTTGGCGGTGTACAGAATATAAAGCATTCAATAAAACTACGATAAGGGGAAAAAGAATATATTGCAACAACACAGCCTTGTGGAGAAATTCTCAGTACTGGAATAGTCCTTGCACATCTCAAAGAAATGCTGGTTGATAGATTGACTACTGTAAATTACACCTTAGGGTAGGCAAAAAGAAATAAAGGCGAGTTGATGGGCCTATGTGGGAAGATGGTTGCAGGGAAATAAAGAGGAGAAATGAGACTAATGAGATTGCTCATCTGGGAGCCAGCATGTAGCCAGTGCACTGAATGTTCTCCTTCTGTGTGATAATAGGTGTAAGAAAGAATCTTAAAAGCACAAGGTAAGATCAAAAGTACTGGAAGCGGTGTGAATAAACCACAAATAAACACAAAATAAATAATTGAGGAACTGAATGAGCAGGAGAAAGAGAATAATTCTCCTGCTGATCAGAGGTAGTACAGGTCCACAAGAGAGAATGAATAGTGGCAGCCAGACAGAGCAGCAGAACAACAGGAATCTGTCCTTGAAGAAAAAACGTTTGACCCTCCAATGGAATGAAAATATGAATGAAGCAGGAAGTAAAATGCTGGATTAAAGAATGTCACCGGAAGAAAAAGCACTTGGTGTTGTCTGAAGCAGCACAGTATTGAACTGACATATTACATATGCGGACTTTGCTCAGTAGGATTAAAGATCACTCCAAGTTTATTCTCATTCTCTGACAATGAAGACCATTTCCTGTCATCCAGCTTCACACTTGTTTCACCCTATGCAAATCAGGATGTCTTCATTTCATTTGAAAGGAAGAAATTCAGATGGAACCAGATTGGACTAATTTCATAATTAATTTTGTCGACTTAAAATAGGACTCTTTCGGTTACCTGGATAGCGAATTCATTATTTTGAAAGGGATGCATTAGTTCAATCCTGATGGACCCAACTTAGGTCAATGTCATAATTCTTATCGAGCTAATTAAAATAGGACAATTTCATATTACTTTCAGGCCTACCACATTCTGGTAAATGTGTCTATAGGAGAAATGATCGAGTCTCGACAAGACTGGACTTACTTGACCTACATTTCCATTGGCCCACTTAAAACAAAACCACCTGGGTCTACTTTTGAATATTGTATTCTGACATCACCAACAAATGTCCTTTATCTTTCTACAACCTCCCTCCTTATTTAAGCTGCCTGCTGTCTGTACATGGCACCAGGGCACCTGCTGGCAGAAGAGTGGCACAGCAGGTAGTGCTGCTGCTTCCAGCTCTCATCCTGACCTCCAACGTTGCCTGCATGGAGTCTGCAGTTCTTGCTGTGACTGTATGCCTTTCACTTGGGTACTCTAGTTTCTACCCACATCCCAACGAGGAGCCAGTTGGTACATTAATTGGCTACTGTAAATTATCCATAGGTGGGTGACAGGAGAATCAGGATGGCCAGAGAAAGAATGGGTTACAGGGAAATAGGTGGGGAAATAGGTAGTAGGATTGCTCTGAGATTCAATGGGCCAAATGACTTCCTTCTACGTTCTCAGAAAATATGGCCTAGAAACTTCTGTCCACCTGCTCACCTTATGCTGTGGTTAATGGTTAATAATTTGCTTTATTCTATTCTATTGATTTTATTTGTCTTCACCCCTTCTACTTCTGTACCATTCCTTTCCCAACAGTCCAACTTCATTTCTTCTTTAAAAAAATGCAACCAACTACTTTCTGCAAGTCTTAAACAGTGAAATACTTTACACCAGGTCCTTCATTAATCATTTACCCAAGGTGCCAATATAATAGCACCTCCAATACTTTGAGATCTCTCTAGCCCTAGCACATTTTTCTACCATGCCTTGTGTTTTTATTAATTAGTGGGGAATTTCTCTTAATTATTGAACATCTGCTATTATTGTCATTGACTTAGTTTCTTTCTGTTCTGTTTTGCTTACATCCTTCTTTATTACTGTTTAGGGAATCCTGCTCCAAACCCAGATTTTTTTTCTCTCTGGTCTTTGGTGAGGCCACATCTGGACTACTGTGTTCAATATTGGCCTCCTTTTTGGTATACCTGTCTTGGAATTGGCTTAGTGAAGTTTAATTAGGTTAATGCCCTCACTGAGGGTCATATTATAAGGAAAGATTAAGCAGAAGGGGCCTGTACTCTCCTGAGTTTATTAGACTGAGAGGTTAAGTCATCAAAAATTTATGTCTTGCAGGGGGAGTGATAGGATAGATGTGGTGAGGATGTTTCACTGGTTGGGAAGTCCAGAACGTGATCAATCTCAGGAGATGAGGGGTTGACCTCTTATGACTTAGGTCAGAAGAAATTTGTTCTCAGGCGATTGAAAATCTTTGGAATTCTGTGCACCAGTCAGCTGTGGATCTAACACCGTACACTTAAGGGTGTTGTAGATGTAATGCTTGCAAACAATGCTTTACTTTAAGGCTGTCACCCTCCCTCTAAGGATTGTATCATGTAACCAACTGCTCTCTGGGTTGCAACAATGAGCCCTTGAATTAATCACACACCTATAGTTTGAACTCCTCATATCTCAAGATTATAAGTCTACACGTTCTGCAAAGGATTTTGTTGCAGATTAAGAAAAGTTTACAAAGGCTGAAATTGATGGATTTTTGGATTTTAAGACAATCAAAGTTTATGGATATCTTGCAGGAGGGTGAAGGGTAAAAATCAGATCAGCCATTCTCACAGAATGATGGAAGGGGATGAATGGCCTACTCCTGATCTTATTTCTTACACTCTTGGGTTCCAACAATTCCAGCCTAGGTTATTAAAGGTTTATCCAGTTGGTGGAACTGGCCCCAACTAATAACCTGCCCCGATCTTTTACAGAGAAGTAATCTTCATCATTCTAAACACAGATCTAATAATTTCCTCCACTATTTCTGTGATTGACACTTGAACTGACCTTCTGAGTATTTTGGTTTCAATGGGAAACCTCATTCCTCGGGGTCCTTACACAAACCTTCCAATTTTCCCACCGCGTTATTGGCTCTTTCACAACAGACACTTTGGCAGGGTGGGCTCCAGCACCAGCTGATAGAAATTTACTTTGGTGACATAGGCCTCCTTTTCTTTGTCCTTTCATCCCTCCAATTCAACACAAGTACCTCAAACATGGATCAGAAAATAACTAGCCAAGCTTTTGAACTCTGTGCTTAATTACACCCATTTGGAAAATTAGTATTTGTAGGTGCACACAGCAGAGGTTTGAATTGCACTAATTGTTCTTTAATAACCTTGCGATTGAGGAGTTGCAAGAGGCTCTCCCTTGGGCAATTCTCATTGAGGAGACCATGTATTGTGGAACACATTATTAACAAGACATTACCTGTGCTTTTGGCTCACAGCATTTATTGATGATTGATGTGTGATGCATGACAATGCTTCAATGGAGAATTCATTCCAATATCTGATAATTCAACCTATAACTGACGAAAGTGAAGTGGTCAAGATGGAATCGTTTGTATATGCACACCAATACTTTTAGTATAAATTGAAGGGATGTTGGCAATTTCTATGATCATTCCCTAAAGCACAATCACAAAAAGATGACTGTCAGAATAAAATGGCTTCAAGAAATGTCTTGAGGGTTCAGCAAGGTACTGTGCATAGGACTGTTGGGTATAAGTAACAACAAGAGTGCAGCTGGAACAGGGTTAGCCCAAGAAAATTTCAGAACAGAGAGAATGCAACTGGGATCAACCCAATAGAACAGGAGAGCATGTGGAGTGCATTTCAAAAACTGGGATCAACCCAATAGAAGAGGAGAGCATGTGGAGTGCATTTCAAACTGTAGCAGCCCTGCAGAAGGAGGGCGTTTGAAGCAGCACCAGTGCATTCCATCCTAATGCAGCAGCAGGCTGGAACTTTGGCAGTAGTAAGAAGAGGTTTCCTAAATAAGTAGAATGCAGAATTCTGCACATGAATGAGAGGCTGGCAACAGTCCTGTAAGGTCAGGATATCCAACATCAACTCACAGTGAAGAGAGACTAGTGGCTGAGAAAAAGTGAATTGCGCACTGTGTAAATGGAGAACACCATGATTTGAGTGAGGAAAAATGTGAAGATCTGAAAGCAAAAACTGAACCGGAGGAGGAGAGTGCAAAAGTTAAGAGGAAGCTGAAACAAAGAGAGCTGAAAGAAATGAATCAAGTTAAGAATTTTGGAAGGTTCCTGAGCAAAAGCTCATATGACCACTGAAGCTGGTGTGGATATAGTCAAAACAGTTACTGAGCCTGAGCAGATCATTTGGCAGCTGTAATTATAAAGCTATTTATTTCCATCTGCCCATATTTACAGCATCATCAATGATCACAATGGAGCCTGTCTCGATAAAATTTAAAGGTGAGTCATCCAATAAATCATCGAGAAGGAATGCCATATCATCCAGAACATTACTGATAATATTTCATTATAAATGTGAATTCATAAGTGTGGCCTGCCATTGAAAAAATCCAATTATTCACAGAGAATTAATTTGAGTCAGGAATATTGCTGTCAAGGGGCAACCATTTTGTCAGATATCGTTCCATCATACTGGATCTGGGTGTAGAAGCAGACAGATCATGGATGATTGAAAATTGTTTTAATTTTCAGAATATTGACAGTTTTAAAGTCTTAATTTCCAATCCTTGAAGAATGTAAAATAAAATACCAGCCTCCACTGCTGCTGTGAGAAATGTCTACCTTTAACCTCATGTTTGAACTTCTATTTCATAAATATGAAAATTTGCAGTGTTAAAGGGTCTTTAAATAACATGTCTAGAACTAGGATTGTGGTAGACGTGACAAGTAATACTGGTCACTCAGCATCAATAGCGGTAGCTTGGTTTGGTGGGAGCAAGGTATGATTATACACCAAATTTTGTAGCCTTCACGGCTTTGGTCTGCTTTAGAGTAACTCTGTGGTCAACTTGAAGCAGACTTGGATCAGCAGGGATTTAAACCACCTTTAAAGGAACAGATTCTTTTACTATGTTGGTGGAGGCCATTTCTATTTTACTTAGTAAAGAACATCCCATTATAGTGGACTCCTCAGGAAGACAAGAAATGTATATTAATTATATATATTTTTTCCTGTAATTATGTTGAAACATATTCAATTGAATTATTCTATTCATTCAACAAAATTTTAATACACATAACGAAAAGTAACATGTTACACTTATCACAGCAGAGCTTTCTTTTGCTTCTTTTAAACAAAACATCCTTCTTGAAGTTTAACTTGGTCAGGAGAAAGCATTCTCCTTCAGGTCTTCGCTTGTGAACCTGACTGAGTGGGTGTTTCTGCCTCATTCCGGTGATCACAGCTTAAGCACGTAGAAAGGCCATACTATAAAACTCCCTCTAAGTTTGCAGGATTCGGAACCTCTCAACACAATGGAAGCAAGGTGCTAAGAGAGCCAAGACAGACTAAAATTAATGGATCCAACTCTTCTCCTGTGAAGAAATAGTTGAAGATCCCAAAAATATGAGCTATCCACTCACACATAATATAACCAAGCTCTAATTTTGAGAATCTTGGGATCATTACCTTGCATGCTACAGTACCATTTTACTCAAAATCACTGGGACAAAGGAAGGTGGGCAGTCTTCTGAACAGTAAGGAAAGGGAAAGTACAATACTGAGAATAAACTAGCTGGAAATAAGAATAGACTACAAAAGCTCTCACGGATATGCAAAAAGCAAAAGATTATCAAAAGTTAATGGGTTCTTTCCAGACTGGGGCAGGAGAAATTGTATTGAGAAATAAGGAAATAGTAGAGAAATTAAACAAACATTTTCTGTCTGTCTTCATAGAAGAAGACATAGAATGCCTTCTGGAAATAGTGGAGAACAATGGTTCTAAAATGAATGAAAACAGTGTTAGTTTACAAAATAAATTCTAATTAAATAGGACCAAAAGCCAATAAACATATTAGATCTAATGACTATACCACAAGGATTGGAAAGATGTGGCTATGGAGATAGTGGATGCACTGGCTGTTGTCTTCTACAGATTCTAGAATGGTTTTCACAGATTGGAAGGAAACAAATGTAACCCCATTACTTAAGAAAGAAGGGGGGAAGAAAAGCAGGAACTACAGACTGGTCGGCCTGACTTCAGCTGTAGAAGAAATCTTGGAAACTGTAATTAAAGAAATGGTAAGGTCGCACTTATAAAATAATAAAAAGATTAGGTAAAATCAACATAGATGTATGACAGGGAAATCACACTTGACAAATCTGTTAGAATTTTCTGAGATTGTAATGAGCAGGATAAGGGTAAGTGAGTGGATGTGGTGTACTTGGACTTACAGAAGGTCCTTCTAAAAATGCCACGAAGATGTGAAGAAATAAGAGCAAATGGATAATATATTGGTGTGAATTAAGGATTAGTTAACATGAAAGAATAAACAGGTTATTTTTAGGTTGGAAGACTGTGAATAGGTGGATGCTGCAGGGATAAAGTCCTGGGGCTCCAGCTGTTCATTATCAATGATTTGGATGGTGACCAAGTGCAAAATATCCAAATTTGCAGATGCAACAAAACTGGATGGAAGTGTAGCTTGTCAGGATACAGCAGACATGTTTTGAAGAATGTAGGCTTGGTAAATGAATGAATAAGGACATTAGAGATGGAATATAATGTGTAAAACTGTGAGGTCATCCACTTTGGTTGAAAAAAAATTCAAAACTGGCATATTTTAAAAATGACAAGAAACAGATATTGGGTTCAGACAGAGAGCCAGATGTCATAATCCACAAATCACCGAGATAGTGTGAAGGTACAGTAAAAAATTTGTAAGGCAATGGTATATTGACCTTTATAGCAAGAGGATTTAGATACAGGAGTAAAGATGTCACACTGCAATTATATAAAACCCTGGTGAGATTACTTCTAGAATATTGTGTACAGGTCTGGTCTTCCTACCTAAGGAAGAATATCCTGCAGTAGAGAGAGTGCAAAAAAGGTTTACCCGCTTTATTCCTGTGTTGGGGTTTTGTCCTACGAGAAGAGATTAAGCAAACTGGACCCATACCCTCCAGAATTTAGAAAAATGGGAAATATTCATCATTTGACAGGGTGGATACAGGGGTGATATGGCCAGAGTGTCTAGAACCAAGGGTCATTGTCTCAATCCAAAGGTTCAGCCATGTAGGATAAGGATGAGAAGAAATTTCTTCACTTGGAGAATAAAGAAACATTAGAATTTTCTACCCAAGGTTTGTGGAGGCTCAGTTGCTGTGTATATTGAAGCTAGAGATTGATAGACATATTATTATTAAGGGAATCAAAGGATATGAGATTAGTACAGGAAAATAGTGGTGAGGTAAAAGATTGGTGATGATTTTACTGAAAGCAGGCATGCGGGGTTGAATGGCCTGCTCTAGCTTCTATCTCCTACTTTCTTGCTCCCTTCTTCAGCTTGACATACATCTTTGTCCACCCCACCCTGAAACAGGAAAAAAAACAGCTCCAGGTCCACATTTCCAAATCTTGAGTAAGATGAAATGTGCTGAAATTTTAGTTCCATCAATTTAATCATTTAAAAAGTTTACCTGTGTATTTACAGTAATGATAAGATTCATCTGCTTTGGGCATGGAATCTCTCAATTCTGTAAGACTATTTGGCTGCTGTATTATTACCTAGTCGCTGCATGGATCTGCATTGTGTATGTTGCAACCTGCAGCTTTGACGTCTGCTGTGACTGTGCGCAGCTGAAGACCCAATACACTGAAGTAAGACCATCTGTTATTGAAGGACAGTGCAGCCAGGAGAATGACAAAATCATTACCAGGAAAATACTGAATTATGTAGGACAAATGCTCTCTGAGTTTATTAGCAACCACTCAAACATAATAAACCACAATCATCAGTATGAAACTCACCCAATAATGTACCAATGCTTTTCTAGAATGCAGGGACGTTGAAGGATTAGGTGTTGACCTCTCACTTTCCCAAGGAAGGATTATTCAGCTGCATTTCAGGTGTAAATGAAATTCAAAATACAGAACACAGTACAGAGCTTCAGCTGCACCAGGGTCAGGGAGAATCTGTCATTGCCCTTTCACTTCTGGTGCCTGGGATACAGTCCAGCTCAATCCACTGTCATGAGAGAAGTCTCACTTTCATGTTTACGTCTGGGGCAATTGTAAGCCCAGTTAGTGTGAGTGAGTCCATAGGACACAACTTCCCATAAAATAGTCAGAGTAAACCACGGTGCATGCTTGAAATATGAAATAAAAACTTTAACTGATTGTAACACCCAGAGAGTTAGGCGGCATTTGTTGCAAGCAAGTCAGTGTAACTGAAGTAGGATTCTTCCTCAGTACCGAAGGAGTTCCATATACAAATTATTGACTTATGTCCTTCACAGATGTTACCTAAACTGTTTACAGTCATCTATTTTTATTTAAAAGATTTCAAATTGGTCCTAAATTGGTAGCTGCACTTGACCAGATCACAAGGATAAGAAATGGTGCATAACAAAATGCTTTCCATCTGTACAGGAACATATATTCTGTATTTCATATTTATTGTACAACAATCATGTCACATGCACCTCTTGTTTAATTTTAACTGGAGTGACACAATACTGGCCCTAGTGTTGAGGGATTCAGCCAAAGAACAGTGAAGTCAATGCAGGCTGCATACTGAAGCCATTTAAATGTACAAACAGCAAGTTGTCATGTTCCTTGCAATGCAATTAATGAGAATGGGTTAACTGTGCATCATGATCCTGGCACCATTTTCAGGGGCTGAGAATTGAGTGGCTTTTGGCTCCTGTTAAGACTGGCTGGCTTGGTCTTATCAACTTGCTGTCTGTTCCTTCCAATAGTGATTGGAAGGTTAGAGTTTAACACCCCAAAATGCAAGTGTTTGTGTCTGAGTCAGTGAACAAAATTTTAAAAATCCTAAATATTCCTTACAATACCAATACCAATCCACTCATTTCCTGGCTTAATGGAGATGCAGGTGGGAATGAGCTGCCAACTCATTCCTTAGAGTCTATCAATTCAAATATTTTAGAAAGGTTGGAAGCCTCTTGCTTTACAGTTTGACAGTGACTTATTGAGTTTCCTAAACCTCAGGAAACATACGGTCTGATGGAAGGCAAGGACTGGTTCAGGAGCCGGTTGAGCAAGATGGATAGTTAAAATGCCTTTACAATACTGCTTTCAGACATGGAGGAGTCGAAGTTCTCCTCATCCCTCACCCCATGCCCAGCATCCCAAAGCTCAATCTATCAGAATACCCCATACAAAGACCCCTCTGATCAGGGATTGGTCAGTCCTTTCTGGTTCTGCAACACACTCTGAGGTCCTACCTTCTCCAATGGGGAAGCCCAGCTCATTCACTTAGGCTGATCTCCTGGTAGCGAAGCCATTAAGAACAAAAACAGTACATCTGGAGTTAAAATCTCAACAGCATGCATTGAAATGAGACTTCTGAGCTTTTCACACGAAACTTACCTAACTAAATGCCTTTCCCCACCACCAACATCCTTAATTCTATTTGCCTACCCAGACCACTCATTAACTTGTACCTACCCACCTTTTAAATGGTGGTGACATGCACAAAAACATATCATAGTTGCTGCAGCAACTGTGTAGAGGAATGTACATTTTCCCAGTGTAGCAGCTGCCAATTAGGAGGAATATCTGCTTATCAAAATTCAATGCTTCTGCCGAGGATCCTACAGCTTTTAATCTATGTCAGTCTGCAATATGAAACCATCCTCCTTCTCCAACACTGCATAATTTATAAAATCATGTGATTGTGATAAAAATAACAATTTAGAAATCACATGGTCAATGTAATGTTAAAAGACTGCTACACAGGATCAGAGAGTCATTATAGAGCACAGGAGAAGACCATTCAGCCCACTGAGTTCCTGTCACTTCTTTGTTGAGCTATTATGTCATTTCCTGATTTTATACCCAGTGTCTACCCAACTTGCTTTTGAAATCATTGATCATCTCCACTTCTACTAGCAGTAAAGTTTCAGATCATTAGCACTTGCCACATAAAAAATTTCTTCGTCATATCCCCCACATCTCTTACTCAAAACTTTAAATTTGTGTCCACTCGTCTTTGTAACATCAGCAAGTGGAAACTGCTTTGTCAACTTATCCAACCCTGTCATAATCTTAATTCCTCTCAACTTCCTTTGCTCCAAGAACAACCTCAGCTTCTCCAAACTGTGGTTAAAATCCCTTGTTTCTGCAAACATTCCAGGAAACCTTCTATGCACTCTCTCAAATATCTTCAACCACCTTCTAAAGTCTGCCGATAATAATTGGATGCAATACTCTAGTTGTGAGGCCTAACAAGAGCTTAATAAATGTTCAGAATTCTCTCTTCTTGTACTCAGTAACTCTCCCTAGGAAACCTAAGATCACATATGCTCTGCTAACTACTCCCCCAAAATGTGCTGCTATCTTCAAAGATCAATGCACGTGGATCCTCCAATCCCTCTACTCTTGCACGTTCCTAGTGAACTAGGTTGTTAAGTCCATATTGCCTGACCCCATCCTTTCCACTTTGATGAAGCACCTCACACTGCTCTATCTGACATTGCCCTTACTGCTGGCCTATGTACTGTTGCAGTCGATTGTTACTATCCTCAATGTTCACCATACTTCCAAGTTTGGTACCATTGCTAAATGTTGAAAAATTTCCTCTGCCATTTATATATAAAGGTCTTAGATCTGTCTTAGAACTTTAGTGAACATTAAGGTCTGTCATTCTCCAGCCTGAAAATCAACCATTTACTGCTTTATCCTTAAGCCAATTATTTATATTCTTCTTTCAAATCTTCCCTCAGTTTTCTCTTCTCCAAAGAAAACAATCCCAGCCTCTCTAATCCTTCCTTGTAATTGTACTCCCCAATCCCAGGAACCATGCTTATAAATCTTTTGTGGATCCTCTTCCTTTAATATGGTGTTAAGAATTCAACCAAGTACTCCAGTTGAGGGCAGACCAGTGTTTTGTAAAGCATCAGTGTAACTTCCCTGCTTTTATACTCCATGCCTCTATTGAGAGAGCTCAGAATTGTGTATGTCTTATTAACCACTTTCTCAACCCGTCCTGCCACTTTCAATGATTTGTGCACACATACCCCCAGGTTACTCTGCTCCTGCATCCCTTTTAGAACAATGTCCTTTATTTCATTTTGCCTCTGCTCTTCCTGCCAAAACATACCACCTTGTATTTCTCCACTTTTGACTTCATTTACCACGTATCTGCCTATTTAACCAACCAGTTTATATTCTGCTGCAGTCTATCACTATCGAGTTTGCAGTTCACAACGTTGCCAAGTTTTATGTCCTTGTTAAATTTAAAAATTGTGGCTTGCACCCCAATCTGGGTCACTACTACAGATCAATAAAGCAATGGCCTCAACATCAGTCCCTGGGGAATGCCACTATTCATCTTCTTCCAGTCTGAAAAACAACCATACATCACAACTCCAGTGTCTGTTACTTAGCCAGCTTTGTATCCAAGCTATTAGTGTCCCTCTTATACCAAGTGCTTCAACTTTGCTGATAAGCCTGATTTGTGGCAACTCTGTTGCCTCATCAAAACCGATGACGTTGTTTAAATAAGCACCTCACACCCTTTTTTGTTTCATCATATTTTCTATCTCCATATCATCATCCAAGAAACGCTGGATTGGTCTTCCTCCCTTTCTCTCTAGATGGAATCTAGAGAATCCTGAGATAACATTTTCTCAATGAACATTTATGTAATCAAAGTCCCCCAATATCACCATTCTCTACAAGTTCCCCCTCCTCCTATTTAGAACAACCCCAGAAACATGATCATAGTCTGTTTGCTTTTCACTTTTTAATCCAACAGATTCTATTTTATTCTCTTAAAGACTTCCAGTTTTTCCAACTCCACAATGTAGTCCCTAATCATTGTTGCCACAGCCACCTTTCCTTTCCCCTTCTCTTTCTTTACCTAGCACTGAATACCATTGATATTAAGTCCTTACTATTTTGAAGCCATGTTTCCATTCTTGCCACCCAGCTAGTTCTGCTTGCAGTTTAACAATCTTATTCAGAGGCACTGTATTATCATTTGTACATACTGAACTATTTTTGTATTTTCTCTTGATCCATCCTTACCTGCTTCTACCTGATTTGATATACTTCCTTTTCCAGTACTAGCCAGCACATTCATTTCTTTTATGTGCTTCTATTTCTCCA
>JARFYF010000054.1:24253730-24263911 GCA_030265395.1 Rhina ancylostomus
TTAAGCTTTGTGCCATGTTTGAGGTCCCGATCTTCAAGCACCCTTTTCCTCAGACGTCCAAAGGATGTGCTGACACATTGAAGGGAATGGTCAATTTCAGCATTGACGATGATACAAAATACCTTATGACTTAATTAGCTCCACGGTAGTGTAGCAGTAAACATAACACTCTTACAGCACCAGCAACCCAGGTTCAATTCCGGCTGCTGCCTGTAAGGAGTTTGTACGTTCTCCCCATGTTTGTGTGGGTTTCCTCCAGGTACTGCGGTTTCCTCCCACATTCCAAAGTTGTACGGGTTAGGAAGTTGTGGGCACAGCCACACTTGCGGGCTGCTCCAGAACACTCTACACAAAGATGCATTTCACTGTGTGTTTCGATGCATATGTAACTAATAAAGATACTTCATATTTTTTGTTAATTTGAAAGGGGCAAAAGTGAGTTTCCTCAATATTCTAGCCCACATTTGTCCTGATACAGAAAAGTAGACAATCTCATAATTTTTCTAATTGTTGCTTGTGGAATATGGATGCAAATTAGCTGCAGATCAGCTAACAAAACTGCGATCACATTTCAAAATCCATTGACTATAAGGAAAAGTATAACAGACTCTTTATAACTTCAGGTTGCTTCTTGCTTTGCTTCAGTGTCCCCTTACACTTTTAACAAACCCAGTCCACTCTTTAGCTAGTGATTCACAAGCACATAAACGAAACTTCCCTTAATGCCCCGAACTCCTGATCCTCTCACAGTGAATCATTCCCTGGCCTTCAGTGGGTGGCAAACGTCTTTCAATTCTCTCAATTATTTAGTGTGAACTGGCAAATTAGAAGTAGGTGTGGAGCATCCTGTCCCTCAAGCTTGCTCCATGTTTTAATAAGATCATGGCTGAGTTAATTGTGGCACATCTGTGCCTTCCTGTCTAGCCAAGGTAACTTTTCACTTCCCTGCTCATCAAGAACCTATTGACCTCTGCTTTAAGCATATTCTGCTTCCACTGCCCTTTGAGGAAGAGAGTTCCAAAGACACACAACCTTTCTTAAGTGGATGACCACTTATAATGAAACAGTTACCCCTGGTTCTAGATCCTCCCACAAGAGGAAACATCGTCTCCACATCCAACCTGTTAAGACCCCTCAGCAACTTGCACATTTCAATCAATGTCAAAATGAGGTAAATTTACTTTGCTTCCGACTGGAATTTTAATTTGTGATTAACTGCCATTCATTGATTGAGTGTTGTTTGCTCATTTAAAATGTGTTCAGCACCCTGCAGGCAGTAACTGCACTATGAATTGAACAGATGGCTCAGCAGGAACTGGTATCTCCACTTAGTTAGCTTGGGTGGTCCAAATCTAGCTTGTGTTGTGGCTGCAGCAATGTTGGGAGGCATTCTCGCACGAAAATATTTAAGGAAGGCATAATGCATGGGCCAGCAGGCTCTGAGGTTTTCAACTACTGATCTTGGTAGTGGAAGTAGTGTAAGGTCACCTCAGATACCAGGTCAAAGGGAAATTGGAGTAGATAGTTTTGCTGATCAGTGCCAGGGCTATACGCAGGGACCTGCTTAGCATCAAAGCATTCCATTGCAATTTATATCAAGTACTGAGAAATGGGATCATATACTGCCATTTGTTTCTGTGCTCTGTGGTTGAAAATCAATGTAACCTGAAATAAATTGAGTCTGTGACTACTTCAGTGCCAGAACACACCACTGGGAAATTCAACCTCCTTATTATATATAATGTGAACTCTCCTATTGAAAGTCACCCTTGCAACACTGATAAGATTTCCTTGCTAGGAATGGACACAATGATATTGTTCCTGTGCAACATTCTTTTTGGAACATTGCAAGAAAATTTGCACCACATTCTCTTGGGAGTTTCTATCATTGGGTCTTCCTGATTACATGTTGCTAATCCCACAGTGCCAACTGAAGGGGGGTGGGGGGGGGGGAAGGAAGCAGGTAAGGTTAAAGACATAGCTAGGCTAAATACTTGGACACCTCACTGCAATGATGGTTCCAACACCCATCACCACCCCCCACCAATCTATTGGTCAATTTCCTCCACAATGTACTACTGGTCTCCCAACCACCATCCCTCAGCAACTTCACCATTCCCTCCTCTTCTGCACACAAAGTGCCATCCCAATACTCCCTCCACTCTTGACCTTAATTCCACCAGTGATTAAAGGCATGCTGCAAGGTACACAATCTATTCCCGAATCAGGCCAGTGGCCAACCTCCCAGGTTTGGCCTTACTAGTTGAGGAGTGAATAGCACACTCTCAGGCACAAAAATATCTAATGCCTAGCAGCCCATGACTCAGGCCCAATGCAGTGAATAATGACCAAACCAATGTCTAATCTAATTAGCATCACCCAGCTCCACAAAGACTAATAGATGTTTTATGGATAAGCAATTAATTCAGAAGCATGGGATTTAATGTTATTGAAAGAGTAATATTCCCAACTGTATAGCTCTTTACCTTGAATCTACTCCATTTTTGGTCAAGTGTTTGTGAACATTCCATTTGCTTCTCTTTAATAAAGCAAATTAATACATGCTTCCATGTTGATTATTTCACCAAGCATGACTATATTTCTTTTTAAAATGAAATATCATTCTTAGCTTTTTATAAAAACTTTCAAATCTACAAAGACTGAACAAACATTATAATTACTGGAAATTAATGTCAGCCACAATGGTTTCGACAGGGAAAATTACAGTATCTTCAGTAACAGCCACTGAGTCAATGCACAACTGCCAATGATTTTAATAGAGCACTTAGTGGCTTTCAAAGGAAGCATTGGCCAGGATAATCATTATTGAGGACCATCAAAGCAGACACACCTACCTATTTACTCACCCACTTACACATATTTGCACCAAATATACACCTTTTGAAAACACCCCACATATTTGCTTTAACCTCTCCTGGTCGTAGTGAACTTCACAATCTAATTATTCTTTGATTAAAGCAATGTCTTTATATCCCCATTTCAGTTATCATTAGCTACCTCATTTTTATGTCCCTGGTTTTGGATTTTTCCTCAACAGAGACATTTTCTCCACATTTGCTCTATCCAACACATTTCTAATTTTAAAGACTTCTAATAGGTCAACTCCAAGTCATTTCTCTATAGGCGAATGAAAACCTCAACCTGTTCAATTGCTCCCAAAGCTATAATCAGAGTTTTAAGTAGCATTCTTGTAAAATATTCTCTTTATTGTATTCACTACATCAGAGTGTAACATAACTTCATTATGTTCAAATTCTATGGACCTGGAAATGAAGCTTGGTTAAAAATGCTCACATGTTTTGCCATGTTATCTGTATTGATAGATCCTTCTTTCTAATTTTGCTAGAAGAAAAATATCCTATAAAAGGTGCATCAGTAACATGTTAAACCACAGTTCAATTAACTACCCTTTTATATTCAGTTACATTGATGGTGACATATAAACAGCATACATATGTATGCAAATTTAAATACTGGTACATCAAGTCTATGCAACCTTTGATCTCAGATCCTATACATTATGTGTCATCTGCAATAAGAAGTGAGGTTTATACATAGTATCTAATCTGAAAATGTTTCAATTGATTTTCATGACCAAACAATGAATATCTATGTCAGAGACTTAAGGATTGAGAACTGACTGACTAATTGGCAGGAATCAATTAGGTCAATGGAGGATAGCACTCATGGGCATAAATGTATGTTCATTTTGACCTCAAAGTTAAATAAGTCAGTTAAAATTAGCCCCAACTTTTTATGCTACAGCCTTAGAAAAAAATGCCCCCTTTATAACGATGAAATAGTCTTCATTTCAGATTCCAACTATCCATATAGCTCTTAAAGTGTGGTCACCAATGTAATGAAAGTTGGTGCTAAGTTAGAAGCATGGTTTGACAGTGGTTCATGATCATCAAAAACTATTTAAAAGCACTAAAGCTCAATTTGCACAGAGGGAATCTTACAGTGGATCAAACCAGCCTCTGTGAATTGCTGGCTGGAATAATGTAGCGATCTCTCCCTGTGCTGTTTACACTTGACATGAGAGTGCTTGATAGAAAGGGTAATAAATTAATCTGCTCTCTTTTACAGTTTTCTATCTTTTGGTATAATTTGCATTAGGGGAACTTGTGGTCACCACAGATGTCTCCTTGGTGTGGGTGTTGGTATTGGTTTATTATTGGCACCTGCACAGAGATACAAGGAAAGCTTTTTGCTTGCATGCCATCCAGTCAGATCATGGCTAACACAAGCCCATCGAAATAGTAAAAAGAAAAAACAATGCAGAATATAGTGTTGCAGTTACAGAGGAAGTGCAGTGCAGGTAGACAAATAAAATGCAAGGGCCATGATGAGATAGTTTGAGAGATCAAGAGTTCATCCTTATCATACAAGAGGTCTGTTCAATAGTCTTTTAACAGTGGAATAGAAGCTGTCTTTGACCCTGGTCGTACTAGTTCTCAAACTTTGGTACCTTCTTTTCGATGGGACAGGGAAGAGGAGAAAATGACCGGGGTGGGAGGAGTCCTTGATTATGTTAGCTGCTTTCCCGAGGCAGTGGGAAGTGTAGATGGAATCAGTGGAGGGGAGGCTGGTTTGCTTGATGGACTGGGCTGTATTCACAACTCTCTACAATTTCTTGCTGTCTTGGGGAGAGCAGTTGCCATACCAAGGTGTGATGGATAGGATAGGATTAAATTAGCCTTTACCTTTAAGGCTACAGTTGTTGTGGGAAGGGAGGAGTCTGGGTGCATCTCAACTTTTGTTGCTTTGGCAAGGAAATTTGGAGATTACCAAGGACTTGAGAATTGCTGGCTTCTGATGGATTTGCAGACTTCTCTGGCCTACAGCTCCTAAACGAGAATTGACCTCGAAGGAATTGTTTAAATACTTATGAAGCTTGAAATCATGGCGAGATGTTCTTGCAACTTTCATGATAAAAATACTTCAGCGACAACTGTGCTTGGCAATCTGCAAATATTCCTCAATGTAAACAATCAAATTCAGCGTGATGTTAAGCGACTGCTTCGTTACTGACGCCAGGTTTTGTGCCTCTAACAGGAAAGACCGATGTACAGCTAATCGTTAACAATGAAGCTTCAAAATCCATAAAGTGTGGGTGGAACAGTGGCACAGCTAGTGAAGCTGCAGACTCTCAGCTCCAGTTACCCAGGCTCAACCCAGACTTCTGGTGCTGTCTGTGTTGAGTTTGCACTTTCTCCCTGTGACCATATAGTTTCTCTCCCAGTGCTTTGGTTTCCTCTCATGTCTCAAAGATGTGCAGATTGGTTGTTAATTGGCCACTGTGAATTGCTCTGAGTGTGTAGGTGATAGGTATAATCTGGGGGAAATTGCTGACTATGTAAAGAGAATAAAAAATAGCATTAGTGCAAATAGTGTTTAATGGTTGGCGGGTATTCACTGGGCCCAAGGTTCTGTACTTTATGACCACACGATTACAACTCTGGGGGATTGAACTTTGTCCCCAGTCACTTGTGCTAGAATTATATGCAAAATGCAAAATGCTGAAGGAACTCAATGGGTCAGGCAGCATCCGTGGAGGGAAATGGACAGTCAACGTTTCAGGTACAAGAGCTGGCAGGTGATAGGCGGATCTAGGTGAGGGGGATAATAGGCAGATGAGGGAGCGGGGAGAGTGGGAATGACGTCAGAAGCTGGCAGGTGATAGGTGGAAATGACAAAGGGCTGAAGATGATGGAATCTGAAACGTCAGCCTCCATAGATGCTGCCTGACCCACTGAGTTCCACCAGCATTTTGTGTGCGTTGTTCCAGGTTTCCAGAATCTGCAGTGTCTGCTAGGATTACATACTGTTTTTGAAAGTAAGTTACATTCTAAAATTCAAGTAGCACACTCTGATGCTGCTGTGTACTTTTAGTACATATAACCAAGAAGATATATCTATTCCTTATAATCTATTCCAGATAAGTTCATGGTCTTACCCAATCAATTGTCTGCTTCTCAATCCCTTATGGTTTGGCTCCCCTTTGGATACAGGAGTAAAATAGGTTATGAAATATCTCAGCGATCTTAGTTTTATGAAATGCCTAGGGTTACAATTCCTGGCATCCTTTCTCTTATAAAGGAGTCTGCAATTTTTACTGTATTTAATGTCAAGATTATTTTAAGAGGAGAAACTTGGAAAATCTTCCATTGCCCAGGGTCTTGACGTTTTTTTTAAGAAAAAAAAAGAAAGCTCATTCAACGGCCACTCATTCACAGCCTTTACTCACTCTGAACAGATTTAATGATGCCACATGGGACCACAGCAGGAATGACACCAAGCTGAATCTCCAGCCATGAATATATTATAGCTGCTGAAATTGTGAGCAATCCCAGAGCTGTGTGCGATCATTAACAGGAACAGAAACAGGGATTTAAATCTGACCACTTTTAAAGGGGCAGACATGAGTGTCTATAATGTTATGGGATTGCTAAAGAAAACATGTTTGCATATCCTTTTACATTTATTTTTAATGATTATTGGGGAAGGGATGTTTATGCTTGCTCCTTATTGCACATAACCTAAGTAGAAGCTTTTTTTCTCTCAGTTGTTTTGACCTCTGTGGGAAATTCCTGAACTCTTTGAGGTACAATATGCTTAAATGCTACTTAGCAAACCCGAAGCTTGTTGCTTCATCCATTTTGTGATTGAAATGCAATTGCTGCTTATTTCTATTGAAAATCTCATTGCTCCTTTTCCACTAATAAGAAAAATGGGGCAACATTCTCATCAGATTGATGACAGACAACATTTGCAGTTAAACGTTTAATCTGCAACAATGCTCTGATTCTCTCAAGAGTATCTTAAAAGTGCATTGTTTAAACTGCATGTGGGGAAAAAGAAAATAATCTCCAAAATCAGTTCTTGGCTTTCAAAAGGAATTGCACAGTGTGTTGACCTCCACTCAGATCCTGCTCCTTTCTCTCGAATCAAGGTTGAGTGTGCTGCAGTTTGGGTTCAGCTGAGCGCTCACAGTAATTAGCTGCGCTCTACATTTTGTCAACCTGTCAGTCAGTCAGCTGCAGAAGAAGTGACATTCCTTGTGCAGTGAGACTTTGCCACAGCAACTGGGACTGGGATATCATGCACAGGGGCAGAAATTGTCCTTGGTTGCTGGTGGAAAGAGGACACTGAAAGAGCGAAAGTTCCCAACCTCACATCCTATTCCACAGGAGCCTGCAGAAATTAACACCAGGGGTTAGAGGGTGGAGGGGAAGTGGGGGAGAGTGATCGATAACAGCCAATGTTCCAAGTCTTGTTTAATTCTGATTGCCAATTTTTACTCTGTAGGACATGGATTTTGGAAAAAATTCCTACTTTGTTACAAAGCAAGCAACCATCAATCCCTTTATTCAGCATGGTTGGTGCTTTCCACAGTATTAATGAGTGACTCAGCTCCTGACTTCACCAAGGCTGTTCCACCATTCACAAGCCAGGTTGTAGAGCTTCAACCATGTTCACTAAGGTTGACACCATCCAGGCCAAACTGTCCACTGACCTAAATGTTAACTCCATGCTCTGAGGCTGCACTGAGTACCACCAGCAAAATGCAGTGGACTTACTTGACTGAGCTACTCTGACAGCATCTTCTAAACCTGTGACCTCTACCTCATAGAAGGACAAGGGCAGTAAGTAAACAGAAACACCACAACCTGCAGTCTCACACCATCCTGATCTGGAGATGTATCACTGCTCCTTCATCATGGCTGGATCTAAATCATGGAAGTTCTTTCCCAATGGCACTGTCAGAGTTTCTTCACCACACAGATTGCACAGTTAAAGGAGGTGGCTCTTCCCATAAATAAATACCCTTAGGATCTGCTTTGCTTCTCAAGATCACTTTCCCAATCATGTTCATTTTAAAATTGGTCAAAGCAAGAGTTGTAACTTGGAAAGGAATAGAAGGAATGATAAAAAGGAATGAATTTGTCTGGCAACCTTAACATATCCATACATCCCAAGGAATTTTGCATGGCCTTTATTAGATGGCATGGTGGTGCAACTATTAGGGCTACTGCCTGACGGCTCCAGAGACCTGGGTTCAATCCTCACCCTGGGTGCTGTCTGTTCTCCCGATGACCACGTGGGTTTCCCTTGCGCGTTCCAGTTTGCTCCCATATTTCAAAGATGTGGGTTGGTAGTTTAGTTGGCCACTGTAAATTTCCCCCCATATGTAGGTAACTGGTAGAATCTGGGGAGAGTTGATGGGAACATGAGGAGAACAGGGAAAAGGGAAAATTAGTGGGGAATGGGATTGCTTTATGAGCCTGCATAAACATGTTGGGCTGAAATGACCCACCTTTGATTATCCCACTTGCCGTAAGGAATATGGAAAAACTGATTCCTGATGGTGATAATGCTCCAATACGAGTCTCCTCGCAGCTTCTTCCATCTCAACTTACCAATAAACCCTTCTAGCTCTTTTGTGTGCTTGCAACTTTATCTCGAGTACATCAGTGCTGTTCCACTTGGTGATACCAAATCTATTCATAAAGGAGGAGTAACCCCTTCAAATCTCAGTCACATTCAATAAACCACAGCTCATACCTATCACAAACCTTCTACCTGCCCCAGTCCAGTAACTCTTAAAACCCTTGCCTATCATTCTCATTTTGAGCGTTGAAAATTTTGATTATATCCCCAGCATCCACATAACCATAGAAACCCTCCTATCCGGAAGCATCATGAACTGGTATGGCAACTGCTCTGCCCGAGAATGCAAGAAACTGCAGAGAGTTGTGGACACAGCTCAGCACATCACGGAAAGCAGCCTCCCCTCCATGGACTCTATTTACAGTTCTCGCTGCCTTGGGAAAGCAGCCAACTCTTCCCATCCCAGGCATTCCCTCTTCCATCAGGCAGAAGATACAAAAACTTGAGAACACATACCACCAGACTCAAGGCTCAAGGAGAGCGTGCGTACTTGTGCACTGCAGTGCGCAGGTGTGCAAACAAAAGCTTTTCACTGTATCTCGGTGTATGTGACAATAATAAACCAATTTACTTTGACTCAAGGCTCTGAAGTGAGTCTGAAATGGCCCACAAACTTTTGTCCCTGATTGGACCTCAGTGCCTAATGCTGAGTTGGTTCATTCAACGGCAGTGCAGAAACATCTGGTCTCAGGGTGAGGAGATGAGGGGCAGAATCTGCCCTCATGCCCCCTCCAGCCTGAATGATGTCTGCTCCAAGGCGTGAGTCACCACGGAAACAAGTTAGGGAAAGGCTCACCTCAGCCGTGCACAAGTGGCACACTCATATCACCTGAGTCTGGCTAATGGAGAAGGTGCTGCTTGACAAGGCAGCCAGTGCCTGTGGGAAACAAACTCATTCCCAGCATCATCAGCTAGAAGCATAAAATAAGCATAGAGCGAGCCAGGCAAAGGTACGAACCATGAATTGTCTAGGCCACCCAAGGTTTGCATCAAGCAAATCTTATCCAAAAGCTCATACACTTATGAGATCACCAATGACAAGGGAGGTCTATTGTTGCATCCTTCTATTTACGACTGGGTCTCTGTGACCTCATCGAACATCAGCTGAGAGAGATTGGACAAAACAAGGAAAAAGGACAAACAACACTGGAGGCACTAGTAGGCTTTCAAAGCAGTGGGCTTCAGGTGCAGATGATACTAATATTGCTTGCTCACAGTTTTACACAACATTGGCCAAACCCACCGAACACACATGCATGCATACAGACAATCAATTAGTTATATTCATAGCGTATCAATCATAGCACAATTGGCAACATCTGTCTTCTGAGTTAGAGACTGTGGGTTCAAACCCCACTGCAGAAACTTAAGGGTTAAAAATCCAAGCTGACAGCACAGAGGGACTGCACACTATTAAAGACACCATAAGACATGAAACTGGGACTTTCTCCCATCCCAGTGTTGCAAAGTATCAGGTAAAGCAGCCAACATAATCTAAGACATCACCCACTCTGGACATTCTCTTCTCTCCACCTCCCATTAGGCAGAAGATACAAAAGCCTGAAAGCACGTACCACCAGGCTGAAGGACAGGTTCTATCCCGCTGTTATAAGACCATTGAACAGGCTCCTAGTACGATAAGATGGAATCTGTACCTCACAATCTACCTCGTCATGGCATTGCACCTTATTGTCTGCCTGCACTTC
>JARFYF010000054.1:24294464-24312739 GCA_030265395.1 Rhina ancylostomus
TTGCAATCCACAAACAACTTTAGCTGACAGACACCTCATTAACTGGACGTTGCAGAAGGGAAGGTGCTCTTACAGACTACAGGTTTCAAACGCTGTGCAGAAAATATGAATGAAGGCGGCTGACTGCCCTACCCCCACTCTCCTGCCGCATTCTCCATTCACACCAGTCATCCGATCCCCATACGTGTTGTTAACCACGCTCCCCTTGTGTGCAGCTTGTGCTCTCACACTGCAGGAGAGCCAGGACTGCAGCAGCTGCCCTGCTTTGTTCTTACAGCTGAACACCACAGCTTTTCAGCTCACTCACAGCGACTGCAGTCTATCAGCAGGTGGTGATTACAACACATCCTCTTTATCCTTCCCATCTGAGAAATATTTGTGCAGAAGATAATGACATGTCACCAACCATAAATAAAACTTAAGGTTTTTGTGCCTGATTCAGCTTCACTGCAGCACACTGCACAAGTTCCTTCTTTACTTGGCTGCCTTTACCAACCCATGCACGTGGACACAATATAAAATAAAATGTAATTTGATTTTCAGAGCTGCAGACCAGACAGCAAAGAGTCATTGAGTCGAACAGCACAGAAGCAGGCTCTTCAGTCAACCATGAGTCCAGCTTTAGTTTTCCAGTCATGCAATGCCTCATCATTATGTTGGCAAACTAATCAGTTGCAGCATGAAGAGCCAGTCAGTCAGTTAGTCAGCATAGGTGAATCAACAGACACAAAGCAGAAGAAACAATCATACAGGCTGTCACCACCAGATGCTGGACACATGAAATAACCCGCCAGCAAGCCTTGATGCCTCACTTTTATTTACGCCAACTAAATGATCCTGGAGGGTTCACCTCATTCTCTCAACCCCTTCATGCTCCTCAGAGGATGTGTTGTAATGGGCGGCAGGGCAGTTGGGGAGGATGGGGGTAATGCTTCAGGTAGTAAACACACTCTGACTGCATACCTGGAGTTGATGCTGAGACACATAATATTTGCTCTTGCTCACAGCAAGCTGCACTCATCGCAACCACAAATCGCATGATCCCACCCCAAAACCACCCAGTCCCATCATAAACATGAGCCCCAGTCCCTTTCAGTTCTTTTAAATTTAAGGCAATGTTGATAACATTCTGCCTAGAATGCACAGGCAGACTTATTAAACTAAATAAAGGTGACCAACAGGCATTAGGTTCTCGTGGGTCTGTGGCCGGACATGGTACGTGAAACCAAACACATGCTCTACCATGTTCCCAGCAACACAAACAATTCCACAAGTTGTATTGAAATGAAGGCATAAACAATTGAAAATCAGAACTTGTGTTCCAAATATTAAGGGATCTGTTGCCCATACATTTCTCAGGTTGTTCAGGGATAGATGATCCTGGGAAATTTTGAATTTTAACATTAAATAGATTTTGGATAATTATATGTTTGGCATCACATGTTACAACAGATTACAGCAATGGATGGATTTTAGATCCTCAACCAAAAGAAACATATGATCCTTCACTCACACCCTCCTTTCCACCATTATAGATTGCAAAGGCAGTCGGCCCACTCCATATGCACTACATTCCATACTAACCATTTTACTGAAGATTGCTATTTCTGACTGGCACTCCTCTCCCTTCCAAAATAATTAAGCTGCCAGTCAATTTTAAAATTCCTTCTCCTCCCCCCCCGAAAAGTTGCTCCCTTCTTCTTGTTGAAGTCATGCTCCCAGCTTCTGCTGCCTTCACTGCCATTACTTTCCCCATTCTTCCCTCTTTCACAAGCAATGCCTCTCCCCTTCCTTCCTACGCTTAAAGTTCTCCATTCAAATAGATCTACCCTCCCCTTGATAAGCAGACTGCCTCCCACTTCGTCCCTTGG
Organism: Rhina ancylostomus; assembly: GCA_030265395.1. NCBI lineage: Eukaryota > Metazoa > Chordata > Chondrichthyes > Rhinopristiformes > Rhinidae > Rhina > Rhina ancylostomus. The sequence continues at coordinate 24,296,336 of JARFYF010000054.1, forward strand.
CATTCATTTACTTCTGCCTGTTTTTGCTTCAAATGTTATCAGGCAAGTTAATCTTAAGCATACGACTGCAATTAACGATTTTGTGGCATCTCTTGCTTTGGACCTTGTTAACGTCGTAGATCGTTAATTAGCCTCATGAAGCTCTAAACCTAAAAGAGCAACCAGTATTGGAAAGGAAGCTTACCCAGCAGGATGTTTTACCCGAGGGTCCATCCCCACTCAGGGAGATCACTCTAAAGACCCAGCAGGACTGCTTCACTCAAGGGTCCATCTCTAAACCAGCAAGGTCACTCAGTGACCAAACACTCAACCTTCGTGATCGTACAGCCCAAATCAGTGGAGCCATTCTCAGAGAAGCACACAGAACACCCTCGAAGATCTAGTTAGAACTTCTGGAAAAACAAATCCTTACTTTCATCCGGGTTTGGTGCCGCGAGGATTGCACTGTGTTTCCTTTTCACCTCTTCCACATTCTCAGAGATCTTATCTATAAATTGCCGAATTTCTTCAACCTGTCAATTATAAGAGATCAAAGCATTTAGAAACATATTCCTTCAACTGCTCAGTGGAGATCAGAGAATAAAAGCAAGCAGATTTGCATTTAGAGCATTACCAGTTGTGCAATGTAATAAAACAAGGTCTCTATAATAACGCCTGCAGACCCTTCCAGCTACTGTGGTGTTGTCAATTATGCAGAGCCTTAAAGCCAAACTATAGGACAAGGAATGCTCATAGAACATGATAACGACAGATAATTCCTCTGAAGAGCTCAGTGTACTGTTCTTCTTTCAGCACCTGGTTTACTTCTGATCTATTCCAATAGAGAACAATTCATTGTGGTCCCTGTCTGCATTTTATGGCTGCCTTAATCATTTTAAAAACATTGTACAAAGTACCTCTTGTACTTTCACATTTTCAACACAATGGAGTTACTCCCCATCCCCTGCTAATGATATTAATGCTGGAGTCTTCACTATCATTCTTTAAATTTTCTCCATCACTTTGAAATATTTTTAGATGCATAATTAACACAGTTATATAACACTGCCTCTGTACTCTCAAGTGATTCTTGGCAGAATATCAGAAATCTTCAAGTATTCTTGACTTCTATGTACACATTTTGCTGTTGTGGTGCTCAATGTAAAGTGACTTTTCCTAGCTTTTTGTAAGCAAGTTTATTGTTTATTTATTTTACTCAGCCTCCCATACACTAACCCCATCAAACAAACCAGCCTCCCCTCTAGTGGCTCCGTCGGGAAAACAGCCAACATAACCAAGGACCCTTCCCACCCAAGTCATTCACTCTCCTCCCTCCCATTGGGCAGAAGGGAGAACATGCACCACCAGGCTCAAGGACAGCTTCTCTCCCACTGTCATAGGGCTTGAATGGACCTCATATGATAAAGATGAACTCTTGATCTCTCAGTCTACCTCATCACGGCCCTTAAATTTTACTTGTCTACCTGCAATGTACTTTCTCTGTAACTGTAACACTATATTCTGCACTCAGTTTTTTTTTGTACTACCTTGATGTACTTATCTATGGAACGATTTGTCTGGATGGCACACAAACAAAAGCTTTTCACTGCATCTCAGTAAATGTGACAATAGTAAACCAATTACCATTATTCACTCAGCCAAGCAATAGCATCCTTAGTTGCTAAGTGAAGCTCCCGGAAGCCATTGCTAAATTTAAGTAGGACCCATCACTATTCAAGATGTACTGCAGTTGCCTCAAAAACTCCATCAGTGTTTGTTGACTGCACAGAAACCTTCAGCAATCCTGAACCACATGAGCCACACAACTTCAGGATGCCAGGTTCGATTCTGATCTCAAGTGCAATCTGTGTGGAGTTTGTACGTTCTCTCCTGTGGTTGCATGTGTTTCTTACAGGTGTTACAGTTTCTTCCCACATTCCAAAGACATGCTGGCAGATTATTTAGCCATAAATTACCCTTTAGTGTAGGTTAATGGCTAAAAAAGAATCAAAAGGGGAGTTGATAGGCATGTGTGAGAGAAAACATTGCAAGATACAGGGAAATAAGAGGAATGGGTCCAATGGGACTGCTCCTGGGAGCTGGCAAGGTCCCAATGGGCCGAATAGCCTCCTTCTGTATAAGACCCACACGAGACATCAAGCCTGGTGGGCCAGCAGTGGGGCTTGCAATGAGGAACTAATTGCCCATTGGTCCAGGATGCCTTTCATCCCTTCATAGGATCTCCGCTGTCAATCTCTGGTTATCAGGATTGGGTGGGAATGCAGAGCTGCAGTTACATCAGATCAGCTGTGCTCACGGGGCCAAGTGGCCAACTCCTGCTCCTAATTCACAGAGGTATGATCATACAACATGGGAACAGGGCCTTCCGACCACTCAGTTCACACTGACCATCAAGCACCCATTTATCTTAATCTTACACGAATCCCACTTTATTCTCCCCACAATCTCCTCCCACTCACCTGCACAATAGGAGGAATTTGTAGCGGTCAATTAAACTATAAAATTGCTTGTATGATGATCTACAAAACTGGGGGCTACAAAACTGAATTGGATCAACCTGAGGACAAGGGTAATCATCAGGGCTGCACGAGAAGGGGAGCTTCACAGGAAGCTGGCATGGATCCGTCCAGCCAAATGACGATGATGATTGCATAGAAGAGGCAGGTAGAAGGCAAATGGAAGAAAATATCATTATGGCTGACAAGTTTTGAGCCTCTGCTCATGTGGCCTTGTTTATGCCTTTCTCTGCTCACCACAGACCAAGCTATGAAAACCCACCACACGCACCATCTGACCGTTGTTGGGGAACAAGCTGCACGAGTTTGAAAAGTTGGAAGAGAAGCAAATGGGGGAATCCATGGAGCAGGAAGCTCCCTCTACACTGTCCCATCATGCACTCCCAGGGCAAGACAGCATGGGTTAGTCAGAGGAAAGCTCCCTCTGAAACTACAACCTCAGTATTGCGGATGTTCACCTTGTGAGAGGACACCAACGTTGATTTCCTTACCCTTCCAGACATGGTTTATTTAATTATTAGACTAGAATACAAATAGATGAGCATAGATCCATGGCAAATCAGGAATTTAAATAAATTTGGACTGTTGGACTGTCATTTAAAAAGATCTGATTTACTAATATCCTTGTGGGAGTAAACTCTTTCTTCTCAGAGAAAAGTCCGCCACCCTCACCTGGTCTGCCCTAAATGCGATTCCAGCACCAGCAACATGACTTACTTGTAACCACCCCCAGAAAAAGCCAACCATGCCACTCCATCCAAGAATTTCAAAGTGGGCATTACTAGTGGAGTCTGCATCCTATGAATGAAAAATAACCAAAGAGCACTGGGTCCAATGATTTGAAAATTCAGTGAAAACCTGTCATTGGTTTGGGAACTGGAAGGTTATGGGCTCTACGGGGAAATGTAACGATGACACTGGTGGACTTGGAGTTGGAGGTAAATCACCTGCTAAGACAGTCTGGTGGGTGGTTCACTCTATGGCTAACCCATGCTGTAGCTAAACCTGGGCTTCTTTGACAGATCGGTACAGTGGAAGTCTTACCACTTCGTTTGTGCTGTACATAATTAGAAGTGTTTTACAGGCAGATGTGTTAGTTGCTGAAGAAATATATGCTAATTAAAGATGTTCAACATTTAAAAAAAAGCAAAAGGTGACCAAGAAACTGCTAGAATATTGTAAAAACATGTTTGGTTCAGTGGGGCCTTGAGAGAAAGAAATTCACTGTCCTTCCTGATCTTAATGACCTACAAATCCAACAATAATGTAGTTAAAGAGCCTAACAATCCATTCAATTGTATCAAAAGGCTAAGAAAACTAGATCGACTACCCTGAACTATTCAAGGCAATAGACACAACAAAAGCCCATACAGCATAGTCAACCTTGCAATTTTCTTTTCAACATTTGGGGACTGATATATTGTGTCTAATTTGACAGAACTGTTCCAGTATATCTATAGACTGACACCAGCATACTCACAAACAAAAATAAAATCAGTCAACATGTCTTATTCCTCCATCACTACCCCAGGATGTCCTGTCGAATTAGGACATACCTACCTCAAGTGGCACTAGAATGGGAGAGATTCCTTCACATTAACTCTAGACCCTGTGAAGTCACGTGGCATCAGATCAAACATGGCGAAAAAAAATTTTTGATGAAGGTATGCTGCTCTACCTCAGTTGATGAATGGTACACCTTCATGTTGAACATTACTTGTTGAAGATTAGCAAGAGCATAGAACATACTTTTAAGGGGTTCATCACCAAGAGTACTCAAAAGCATCTCCATTGACCACACTGACTCCCAAATGATATAGCTACTAGAACAGATGGTGGAAGAACCAATACAAGGGGAAAAACCTACTTGATGTAACCTTCATCAATCTATCCATAATGGTGTTGGTAGGAGTGCCACAGTTCTGACCATGAGTAGAACACCCTCATCATCTTGTGCAGCATTACCATTATTTAAATGGATGGATTCTGAACAATATTAGCAGCTCAAAACTTGGCTCCTATGAGACATTGTGGGCTATCAACGGCAGCAAAATGTACTGCACTGTCAGTCAGTGTATGTTACCCCAAGTCCTCTCATCTCTGGATCTCATTACATGGATCAAAGAACAGAATTCCTGAGGTGACATGACAGTGAATTCACTTCACATCAAAGATAGTTTTGGACCAAGGAGCCCCAGTAGAAAAAAAATTGAAGACAGTGGGGATTGGACAAAGACATGCCTCTGAAAAAATCTATGCTTAACATTAAGGAAGATAATTGTGTGGGGAAAGGTAGTGGTTGATATCTGAAACTTGCTGCCAGAAGTGGTACATTTAAACAGGCATATGAACAGACAAAGCATAGAAAGATATAGACCTAACGCGGACTCATGGGGTTAGCGTATATGGGCAAAAAGGTCAATTGGACATAATGGGCCAACAGACTTGTTTCTGTGCCGTAGGATACATACGACTTCATATGCTTCATTGACACATTTCTTCCATAAGATCAGATGTTTACTTATGACTGCACAGTGTCCAGTTCCACTGACAACCTTACAGATAAAGTAGCAATATATCCATGCACTCACCATGCTAAGTTTAATAAGTGACAAGTACCATTCAAATCACACACAATGCAAAACAACAACTGCAATATGTGTAATATTTGCTCGCACCACTTTGAAAATTATAGCATGTGGCCAACTTCTCTCTGGGTCCTAATTATAATGTTTAGTGTAAAACTTGCCAGAAGTCTGCCTGCTTCTGTGGAGTAAACACAAAGTAGATGTGTTGTCCTGGCCCTCTGTAAGCTCTTTTAACAAATACATTGTAAATTGATTTAATTTACTGGGTATTCTTTAGTACCTCAGAGGGATTGAGAAAAATGAGACTTCAATCACTTACAACCAGAAAAGAGTCTAACTAGGTTCCCTTGACATTTAACAAAATTACAGTCACTGAATTCCCACCATGAACATCATGGGGTTTGCCTACAAGCTCGGCTGGATAATGATGGATCACCTTAAATGTACAGTGTACACCATCCACTCATCGATGCTTCTTCGACAGCACCACCCAAAGCCACAACTTGTACCTCCTAGGCTGGGAAGGCAAAATAAATAATTTGAACGACACCATATTAAGATTCCTCGCTTAAATCATATCCCACTGGCTTGAAAACATATCGTCATCTTTCACTGTACCTATATTACAGCAACTACGCTTCACAAAGTGTTTTACTGGCTGCATGTTGCTTGTGGACTTCATGAAAAGAGATTTAAAAAAATGTAGGTCTCTCTCTCTCCTGGTCAGAATCCTAGAAATTCCCATCTAGCTTCACAGTGGGAGTACCAGCATCATATATCTTCAGCAGTACACGGTGGCAGCTTGCCACAAACTTCTCAAAGGCAATTAGGTTGGCGGATAAGTGCTGTCCTTGTCGACAGTGCCCACCACCCACATACAAATATAAAAGGGATAATTGCAATCCTGAGAATGCAAGTCAGGAGCAGATACAAATGTAATCATGAGGAGTAGAACTGTTGCCAGTGATTCAAAGGCTGCAGCTGCTGAAGTGCTGAATTATCCAGCAGTGTGCAAGGTGGACTCTTGCGGCATCACGTGACACTGATCTAGGAATTTGTCATTGCCAGACAGGTTTGCTGCAGTGCTGTGTAGCGCAGGCTTGGTGTGGTATCAAGACTAACGTGAAAAAGGTCTCCGATACGGGGCGGGTTTAAAGATGCACCTTGGGATGAGCATCTTGGATAAAACACAAGTAGCTGGATGTTTTACGCTAGTCCTTAATTAACCAACAATTCTGTGTCGAGACTGGTGAATGCCGTGGGCACATGATTGGGAGTATTAAAATCAAAGCCAGGCTGCAGCTTGAGCAATATACTCTGTGCTTAGGAGCAATATGATACCTCATTGCAATATATAAAATTTAAGTGCTTTATAGGGTACATACTGAGAGGCTGTTTTCCCTGGCTAGAGAATCCAGAACCAGAACTCAGTCTCAGCTACTTAGGACTCAAACACAAACTTCCTAAACTAGGGTTATGAACCTTCAAATTCTTTATTCTGGCTTTACATGGCTTCCTTCTTGTTGAGCATATTTAAAACAATTGACAAATTTTAAGGGAACTGAGGGATTTCAAGGAAAATGGGTAAGAAAGAGAAGGTTGAAGGACGGCCATAATGTTATTGACAAGGGTGCAGGTATGAACTGGAAATGTGACCTATTCTCACTACCATTTATGTTCTTATTAATTATATCTAGTCTTTACTTTTGAGAAATATATGCGGCCTGCTCCAATCATGGACAACACAGAGCTTATGTTCTCCACATTACAGCAATTCAGAAGTTCATTGTACTTTTATACCCCAAAAAAACTCAAAAATTACCCAACATCTTGTATATTATTCTGTACGATACCCAATATTACACTGGCCAGGGACCACTCAGTAAAATACCCCATTGCACTTGCCAAGATGTCAATACAATTTACACGATTACACTGGTTGAGCATGATATCATGGAGATCTATTTTAATTTGTTTACATTATATGCAGATTCATACTGATTTATGGCAGTTCAGTGTCATACATGCTCAGTTGCATCAGTGTATTTTACAGAAGATTAAAATAATTTTAATATTTTGCCTACAAACTGTCAAATGGACTGGGGGGGTGTCTAAGCGCTAAGAGAAAATATTTGGACTAAGTTCAAAACCACCAAAAGGCTTAACAAACATGATTAACTGATGCCTGTACAGTGTACATTAAGCCTGTTGCCTTCTAATAATGACTGTGATATCCAGCCAGCACAAGTCATGTCGTTCACAGGCTGGATGCTTCAGCAGTGCAAGTGGGCCATGAAGGGGTCAGTAAGGAGAAGTGAGCTTCACTGCTACCTTGTACTGTTTAAAACCAGCCTGCAACTCTTCGAGACAGGAGCACTACAAATGAAGCTAGTCTGGGAAGTTGAAGTGGCACAACACTGTATGGATTGAAGTCCATAGACGATATTATTTCTGTGGAGGTGCAAGTGGGGGCACGGACGAGGGTGGTTGAGCGGAGAAGCAGTGATCAGCACCTGATGCTGGGGCCATTAGCAGGTTTGTTCAGGAACAAAGTGAAACACCCATCCCAACAGATCCAGAACTAGTACTGCAACAGTCCATGCCTCACTCTTGCCGTCTTTGGCATTCGGCCTGCGATTAAGGAGGAAGGGAAAAGAACCCTGGAGACACAGAGGCTGTCTGTATCAAAACTGGATTGGTGGGTTGGACAATGTTCCCACTCAACACAAACCCACCTCTCTGTATTAAGCTCTCCATGGTAAAGTTGCTGTTTACAATAAGTGAAAAATTGAAAAAAAACAGCAGATGCTGAAAATCTAAAGCAAAAACAGAAAATACTAGAAATACTCAACAGGTCAGGCTGCATCTGAGGGAAGAGAAAGAGTTAATGTTTCAGGTCAGAGACCCTTCATCAGAACCGAAACGGTCTCCTTTTTGGTTCTGACGGAGGATCTCAGACCTGAAACATCGACTCTGTTTCTCTTCCTACAGATGCAGCTTAACCTGCTGAATATTTCCAGCATTTTCTGGTTTTGTTGTTTACAGTCAATTTATGTATACAAGATCCCTTTATAACTATAACCATGCAAATCTCTCTTCAGTCATTTCTGCACACAATGACTTGTGCGCTTAAGGACTTTTTTCTGTTTACAATAAGTGTTGAGTATCCTCCCAACAAATTATTACCTAGGCACATGCCACTGCAGTGGAAATTCAACTCCACATCCTCTTAGCATTGGGCAGCTGCTCAAGGTTATTTCTGAGCTGTCAGCTCTCGTTGCCTTTCAAGTTGATGTGTTTGATCACAACATCGTAGCGGGTGCCCAGGTATCAAACCCTTTAAACCCATGTGTGCTGTTCGGAGAGAGCTGAAGCAGATTCCTGACAGGGTGAACTTTCCATAGTCACAGATCTGCCTCTTTGATTCTGTCATTGATCAATGTGTGTAAACATTAACCGTCCCTGCTCTGTTGCAGTCATAACCTCTGGCAATTAATATTCTTTTCTTATTGTGCCACAGACAGTGCTTTCTGTAATTAAGGCAACTTACAAAGAGAACAAGCTGCTACTTCACTGGTTTCATTGAAGAGCAGGTACTGATTCACATTTCCTAATGATAATCTTCCAGCAAAACATTCACATACATCTACAAAATACTAAAATTGGTTTGTGCTGCTATTCTTCTACATATTTGAGAACAAAAGTAATATCCAAAAGTAATATCCACATCACACACACCTACATCATACAGCTATCCACACACAACATTATGAAAGAAAAACTGAGTCAGCTAGTGCCAGGAAACCTGTGAAAATGTACAAATGTTCATCTGAAATTTCTAAAACACTTGAGTATTTGATCATTGCTTATCATTTTAATGATTTCACAATGTTCCTTGGACTCCATCCTACATATATTTCAGATTGTTACCAGTACAGAGGAACTTCTGGACTCTCAGTTAAAATACAACCTACAAACTGGTAGAAATTAAGAGAATTGTGTGTGGGATGATGTCCAACAGATAATCTCTCCAGTTTGAAAACTCTATTGAAGGACAGTAGGCTTGGTCCTGATGGAAAGTCTTAATTAAGATCTGGTGATTAAGCACCCTGGATAAATGCTTAATAATTTTGTACTATTTATGATGTAAAATGCATCACATTGGCATGCTTTTAAGAACTAGTCTCTATTCTTATGTGTCTCATAAAATCCACAGAGGATTTGGAATTTGATAGGGTAAAAGAACAAATCCCCTTTTTGGTGCAGTCAAGTACACCAGCCTGGGCAGATGAAAGAGATTTGGTCCAAGCAAACAGCTGTAACAAAGGTGATTCTGGAATTGAGAGGTTCATCAACTGCAATGGTTTTGTGAAAGCAAAGTCAATAAATAAGTGTGTGTGTGTGTGTGTGTGTGTGTGTGTGGAGGGCTAAGGTTACAATTATTGATGGCAGGATGGTCTAAAACAAGGAACAAGACAATAGGAAATGGAGCAAGTGATGAGAAACCCTGGTGTTATTAGCACTGTGAAGCAAAGAGCTTGAAAGTAGATCGAGACCGTCTCTTGGAATCTGAAGCTAAATAAATTTGCCACAAACCAGCGTTTTGTTTTTAAGTTATTGCTGCTCTTCAATGAAGCCAGAGTACTAACAGAATTGTGGATAAGTCAGTGCCACTTGTGGCTTGTATAATAAATAATTTCAGGATGATTCCTGTACTCATCCTCCCAAATATCTTAGGTCATTGTTAGTAGGAAGACTCTTGCTTTTTAAAAGTCAGGCAAAATGGACCATGATCAGGCACAGGAGTGACTGACAAAGGAATCAGATTCCCTTAACTTAAAGGTGAATAGGATGGGATCAAATAATAGCCACAAGTATGAAGTCTGAAAGGAGAACAAGTGGGAGAGGATACAATGCAGATTTTTATTTTAAAATGCGCTAACAAGGAAAAATACAAGCTAATAACCCTGGAAGTATTTGAAGCAAGGATCCAGACGTCTGGGTGTTTGCAGCAGCAGGTAATAACTGCAGCTATTTTTATAGCTCACTCCAGAAGATAGGAATCAATTATTCAGTGAGATACAAAAGTTAAAGAATAGGGAAAACGTGGTGGGTGACTTTATACCTTCAGGAGAGTTTCAAAATCAAGAAACTGGAGTTACTGTCACACAGAAAGATAAAAGAAATGCAATAGTTGTGCTCAGTTTAACACAGAACTAATTGAGGGGGTCTACTATAAACTTCCTGGAAGAATTAGAATAGTCAGTGATGGGAGGTGGCTGCTGCTGGCAAGGCAGAAAGTTATTGCCCATCCCTATCTGCTCCACTTTGCCAGCAGTGCTGTGTGTATGATATACTCATGCACAAAATCACTGGGCACACAGAGATGTCCAGCAACAGGTCAGTCTTCTTTAGTATCAATGTTGCAAAATTCTGTCATGCGCATGAGGGTCAAGCATGGCATGAAGTTCAAACAATGAAGCTGGTCTTACCAGAGGGTGGAGACCCATTTGGGCATCAGTTCAGATCTCCATCCTGGGCCACTGATGAGTCCATCTTCCTCCAACCATTTTCCAGGGCCCACCTTGCTGCAAATGTCTGCCACACCATATCAACCCTATTTTACCTGTTGGAATTCCCTCCAGAGCATCAACTCATCAGCCCCCATCAATGATTCCACCCGCACTACCCAATATCATGTGGCCAATCTTCCCAACACAACTCAATTATCCTTGTAGCTCACATCTTCCAATTAACCCTCAAATTGACACCCCCTTCCTCTCTCCAACCCCACCACCCACCCACGTGATCCTATCCCCAACACAATGCCTCTAAGGACTCCAAAATTGTGGAGGAAGAGTCTGTTCGGCCATGCATGGCAACTTTTGCGTCAAATAAAAGGCTGATCTGACAGTTGCTGCAGGATAAATTTGGTTTGTGGGTCCCAGTTTGGTCATTCCTGATGTACACAATGAGATGTGGAAACATCCAAATAATAGCACAAATCCAGCATCAATTCGATCCACACAATATTGTTTAGGAATGACATCATTGAGGCAGCGATCAAACCTACCTAATAGTGTGCATTTTAATCTCATTTGTTACAGATTCTGGTAAGAGTAACTACGACTTGTTTCTTTGAAATAAAAAAAAACAAATTGAAAGCACTTCCAGGGATAGCTGAAGTTAACAATTAACATTAACTAGTAATAAACTGTACCATAAAAGCAAAAGCAACATGTAATACTCATTTAACTCTTTACCACATTTCAGAAGAAGTACAGAGCAAAAATTTAATACAAGCACATCAAACTTTATTAGGAGTGGCCCGAGCAATAGGTTTTATGAAGTAGGAGAGATTGGGAATTCCAGAGTCTTGGGCCTTAACCACTAAATGTTGTGACTGCCATTGATGGAACAGTTATTGTATCTGTGCGTTTCCCTTCATCTGCTACAAGAACGATGCTTCCAGACTGTGGTAGAGCTTAACTAAGATATTCTCCTTCATTCAAAACAATAACTAAAACGGAGTTAGACAACATGAGACAATCCAGTTCTTAAAAAGGCAGCATGATACATAGATGGAGGCCACAGAACGATTTAACACAAAAATTAGAATTCTTAACTGAAACCATTATCAAGTAGGATGCCAGTGTCGGTGAGGCTGTAAGAAGGAGGGTTGAGGTAAATGAAGCTGCACTGCCACATACAAAACAATTGCTGGGGCTGCTTAACAAAACAGGGACTATAATAAATAGCTCTCAGCACCTGCATTATAAAAACAGGTGATGAGCGAGCAGGGCTTGGTGCAAGGTAGGTGTTGGGCATTGAAGTTTTAAGCGTGGTCGTTCACTTCATTACAACCCCAGTTGTAACTCAGTGAGGCGGCTTACTGGTGATACATTTAGCTTTTGTTTCTTTTCTAGGCTACATCAGGCCCACCTACAAATTGTGTGCTGAGGTGTCAAGATTTGTGCAAAGCAGATGTCGTTACCAAGGACAAGGAATTTTTCATGTTAAGCAATGCTTTAACAAGACAAGCACCTACTGCAATATCATTCATATTTTTGCCATTTCGATGTTGTGCTGCAATTGGGGCCAACCTCTTTTGTACAGTTTAACAACATTTAAGCTACAATGGAGAATGTTCAATTGCAGTAACAATGGAGAGGTCTCCCTACACAAAGTGAAGGTCATTGAAAGGATTCTCCTCAACTGCCCTCTTCCAGTGGTGAAAAAGTTATTCTCTGAATTTCAATGTGGATTTCATCCACTCAGAAGATGAATGGACATAATCTTTACTGCGCATCAACTAGAAGTGCAAGCAGTCATATCAACCACAGTGTGTAGCTTTTATTGATCTTTTAAAAAGCTTTAGGTTCCATCAGCTGAGAGGAACTTCATCAACAGTGGTCCTTCTCAAATACAACTACCCTCAAAATTTTTTTTTCATCCCATGTCTGCTTCAGGGTGACATGCAAGCTGTGATCTTAGCCAACAGCTCCACAAAAAACCCATTCTCAGGTGTAGACCGGTGTCGAGAGAGGCTTCTCTTAAACATTCTTGCTGCATTACAACCTCTCACAACCCTCCTGCTACAGTGGATCTCAGCTAGAGGACAAATGGGAACTGTTCAACTCATGATGCCTCCACTTCAAGGCCAAGGTCACCCCAATCTCAGTCAATGAGTTTCGGTATTTTTTTTCTTCATGTTCAGCGGTCCCATGGATGGCGTGCTTCCACTCTGGTTTTGTGAGATCTGAGGGGGCTACTAAGGCCAATGTGAGAAGGACAGGGGCAGGAGGCAGCTGACAGGGTGGGGGGGGGGAGTAGCTTGTGGTGCACTCCTTCCAGGGTTTCTGCGTGTTCCCTATGCACAACTTCAAGGTTCTCGATACTGTCGCACAAGCTCCTTCTCCACCTCGAACTGTCATAGGCCAGAGATCCCAAGGAGTCAGTGGGGATGCTGCATTGCTTCAGGGAAGCTGTGAACACATCCTTAAATCTATTTCACTGTCCATCTGGTAAAGGTCAAAGGAGAATTTTGAATGTCTGTTTTTGGAGTCTGGTAGCAGATGTGCAAATGAATGGCCTGCCCACCATAACTGAGTGTAATAAGGCCTCAACGTTGGGGTATTGGCTTGGGAGAGAACATTAATCAGTTTGCTTTATCCTTCAAGCATATTTGGAGGGTTTTGCAGAGACAACATTTGTGGTATTTTTCCCGATGCCTTGAGATGCCTGCTACAGGTAGTTCAAGCGTTAGCTGCCTGGAGGAGGGCAGGGATCACTGCGGCCTGATCGGCCACTGATCCGCAAATACATTTTGTGGATGCTCAGACCTGACCAAAGACTGCGCTGGCATCTTGATACCCTGGTGCATTTCATGACCAGTATCTGCCGAACACCAACCTACCCCAGCGGCGAGGAGGCCACATGCAAAGGCGTCGCAGTTTCTTTTCCCTGAAGGTGGAGAAATGCTCCATTTTCCTAGGGTCTCAATATGATCCATTATTTTTGGAGGCAGTGTGGTGCAGAGATGGGGGAAGGATGGGGATGGGAGGAAGCAGGAAGGTTGGTAAAGGATCTTGGTCTCATGGATTGAGTGCAAGACCCTACGTTTCAGTGAACATCAATGTTTTAGAGCTCTCTCTCCAAGACCGTGCAAATGCTAGTTCTCGGCATACTACAGTCCAACTACTGTAGTTCAGGTGTGTAATCACTATAGGTTAAACTGTTTTCCAGTAGTTCAGAAGATTAGCTCCATTCCCATGGGAAGTTTGTTGGAGGTGAGACACAACACTGCAGTACAAAGATTCACTGAAATGTTGGAAAATGATGCAGCCTTATTTGACACCCATCTTCACTGAGGTTATTTCTGTTGATGACCAGTTGGTTAAAATCATGACTTACATGTCATCATAAAGCAAATACAAGATGCAGCCAAATTTGAGGGTGTTGTTCTTCAGTCTCTCTTAATTGGTGGAGTCAAAGATTGTAGTGAGGTCAAAGAAAGTCATATACAGTAGCAAGTGTTGCTTTCTGTATTTGTTTTTGTTGGGAATTGTCACACAGTGAAGACCATGTCCACTGTGCCTCCACATAGATGGAACCTATTGTGTGATTCTGGAAGCAGCTCTTCACCACTGGAAGGTGGTGGTTGAGGAGCATCCTGGCAAAGACTTTCCCTGTGGCAGAGAGAAGGGAGAACCCTCTGTAGTTACCATAGTCAGACCAGTCTCCTTTCTGGGTTGGTCACAATTACAGCATCACCAAGGTCCCCTGTTGTATTCTTCACCTCCCAAATGTGAACGGATACCCTACACTACAAAACATTCATGGTGCAACTTCCACTTCAGACTATGAAATTTGGGATCTGGAACACAAGGACCCTCACGGACAATCCCAACAGTGGCAGACCTGAACACAGCATTGCTTTCATAGCTTGGAACATGCACACACTTCAATATTATCGTGCTGTGTGAGGCACACCAAGCAGAAGATGGCTGGTTTAAGGAACAAGTGGGTACACCTTCTAACAGGGGGACAAACCCCTAGAAGAGGATCATCTTCACAAAGTAAGGTTCACCACCGAGAACAAGCTAGTACACAGTGTCTTATCAACTTCCCCTGCAGAAGTAGCGAATGCCTCACTTGAACACAGAACCAATATGCTATGGTTATCAGTACAAATGTCACAACCCTGGAAGCTTCAGATAGTGAAGGATTGCTGCATTGCTGCCCCTAACTAGAAAAGTTCTGATCTGCACTCCAAACCAATCCCCCCAGCGAATTTAACACCTTGGTGGGAAAGGCTCAACCTTCTGGCAAGGAGCTCCAATAAGGTCCTTCACTTGATCTGCCATACTTGTACAATTCCCATAAATGTGCAAGTTCAGAGGCCAGGCTCCAAATCTTCACTGACTCTTCAACAGACAAGAGAATGAGCTTCAAAACTAAGATCCCCCATCACCCTGCTTCCACTGCACAATGTCAGCTCCCCAACAAGAGAACTCGATGGAGAGACCATGGAAAACATGGACCTCTTTCCATATCTCAGGAGCTCTCTCTGCAAAGGCAGACATCGATGTTGAAAGTCACTATTGCTTTCAGTGAATTAGTACACTCTCACCATTTAAGGAAAGGTTATTTAAAGATGAAGCCCTCAAACTGAAGCAAGCCCCATGGTCTACAGGACAGCAGTGATCCTTATTCTCTTGCATGCTTCCAGGACATGTACTACCTAGAGCAGGAACTTCAAAGCACCAGAGAGCTTTCACCAATGCGGTCTCCACAAAATCTTCCAAAACCACTGGCAGGATAAGCAAACCATTGTCAGTGTCCATGTCAGGACAACATTCCCTTCTCTAAAACAGCAAACAATGTGCTGGAGAAACTCACCAGGTCAAGTAGCATCTGTGGGAAAGAAACCCTGCATCAGGATATCGAACCGAATCGTTGCCAATTTCTTTCTTCCCACAGATGCTGCATGACCCGCTGAATTTCTCTAGCATATTGTTTGTTGCTCCAGATTCCAGCATCTGTACTCTCTTGTGTTTCCATTCCCTGCACTGAGAATGACACCCAGGCAGCTCTGATGGGCAGGCCAGTGAGGACCAAGTGAACAGAGGGATTAATTCAAGATGTTCTCAAAGCCTCCATGGAAAAGCTTAACTTCCACACTGCTCACAATAAAGATGGAGCATTTGGAATGGTATTGAGAACATTGAGGCATCTCCTCAGGAATATGCAAAAGCCTAAAATTAATGGTGAAAGGAGAACACTACTTCTCAGAGTACCAATCTCTGATCAAACATCTCCTACTCTACCCGTGTCTGGGCTCCATGTGGGCCTCATCAGCAACCTCAGAACTCACAGGATAGATTGGAAGCAAATCGCTCCCGAGTCCAAGAGACTGGCTGAGGAGAAGAATTTGACAGAACTTAGGCTCAAATGCTGAAATGAATTCTCAGACTTAGTAAATTGGTTTATTATTGTCACATGTACTGAGGTACAGTGAAAAACTTTGTTTAGCATGCCATTCTTACAGATAATTTTATCACATTAGTACATTAAGGTTGTACAAGGGAAAAAGAATGCAGAATATAGCGTTACAGTTACAGAGGAAGTGCAGTGCAGGTAGATAATAAGGTGCAAAGGCCACGACAAGGTAGATTGTAAGCTCAAGACTCCATCTTATCGTACAAGCGGACCATTCAGTAGTCTTTTAACAGTGGGATCGAAGCTGTCTTGGGCCTGGTGGAATGTTTTCAGGCTTTTGTATCTTCTGCCCGATGGGA
>JARFYF010000054.1:24320057-24335709 GCA_030265395.1 Rhina ancylostomus
TTAAAATAAGCTGAATGTTGCAACACGTCTACACACATAATAAACAGCAAAAAGCAACTGATAACCAAGTAATTCCATAACTGATGGATCAGATCACAGCTTTGCAGCCCCACCATATTCAGTTGAGAGAAATTAAACATTTCTTGGCAGAAGAATATCCTATCCCAAGAATTTTCCAACAATGAGAAAGCCCATGCAAATGCCAAAGACAAATCTGATTCATGAGCAACCATCTTAAATGAGCTAACAAGATAATCTATCTTGGTTTCCTCCTGGAGTCCCCATCAGAGAAGCTAATTCAATGCATATCACACATCAGGAAACAGCTGAGAGCACAGAATATACTAAAGGCCATTTGCCCGCATAGCTCTTAGCTCTACAGCCAAGATGTTAAGAGCTAGAGCGTCAACCAATGTACTCCTGATAACTACAGCAATGGCATCCAACTGAATGTGGAAAATTGCAGAGCTTTATTCCATCCACACACACAAAAACAAACAAATCCAATCTGGTCAATTTTTACCCCAAGCTACTCTCAGTGAAGTACTGGAAAGCTTCATTGACATTGCATTCAAGCGCTGACTGTGTAATCATCTGTTCAGTAACACGTAATTTGGGTTTCACTCAATCACACTGCCCATTGCAGCCTTGGTCCAAAGATGGACCCAAAAGTTGAATTCCAGTGGTGGGGTGAGGGATTTCCCACAACATCAAGGCAGCAGTCAACCATGTGGCTATCTGGAGTTATATTTAGCATAACGATTGGTTATGCTAAGTATAACTCCAGATTAGTTACTTCAGCTCAAGAACAATACTGCATGGCAGTGCCCCAGATCAGAAAGAACAATCTTCCTTTCATCTGAAGATCAGAAGTGTGGGCAGAGGGGTTAGAAGAGATGGCTGATGATTCAATCAAATTCATATTGTCATTGAGAATGAAGCAGCCTATGACTAAATGCAGCAAGATCTAGACCATAATCAGGCATAGTTTAATATTTGCTTCACCCAAGATGCTGGTAATCATCCTAATAGTAAAATCTAACTAACTACTTTTCATGTGGTTCAGTATTACCATTAGAGCCCACCATCCTTAACAAGCAATGCCACCCTTGAATATAAACTTAACTGGACCAGCCACAAAAAGCTGTGGTAAAAGCAAGTTAGAAACTTGGTTTACTGTGGTAAATGACTTGCCTCCTAAAAATACTGAAGTCACCCACAAGACAAATCAAGACTGTGACAGAATTTTTACCTGGATAAACAGTCACTTGTCTCCAGCAGCATTAATAGTACTCAACGCTACCCATGACAAAGCTACCTGCATGACAAGTACCCCCTCTCTCTTACCACCAGCTTAGTGCGACTCCATGTGCAGATTCTATAAAATGCACCTGCAATTACACATTAAATTTCCTTTGATAGCACCTTCTCTACTGTTGGAAGAATAAGGACAGCAAACAGGCAGGAACACCATCTGCAAGTTTGCCATTCCATCATTGCTAGGTTCAAGTTCTGGAACTCCAACTCCTAAAACAACAGTGTGGAAGTACCTTCACCAGAAAGACTGCATTGGTTCAAGGCAGCTGCTCACCACAACTTAAGGACACCTCATTCTGTAAACGAACATATAGAAATATAGTCATTCTCAGTTTTCATTTTGGAAGAGGGCCTCATTTATATTTTCAAAAGATCAGAATTAGAGAAGCTTAGACCTGGTTTTCTACTCTATTGCTCTTTTTCCAAAAACCACACTTGATCTCTACACCCTGCAAGTAACTTGAGATCAATCACTAAGCTGGCCATTTTTGAAAAGGAAATGGCCTTTGGTAATTTAATGAAATTGAACATTAGTCAGATTCTTTAAACTATTGAATATCTAGAATTTCCAATATTAAAATATACAAAAGTATCTGAACAAAACCCATATCCTTGATCTAGCAGTCTCAAATCTCTTACATCCAGCTAGATCTCAAAGATTTCCAGAACAATGCTGCAAGTAACAGGGAAATAAAGGTGGGCGACAGGAGATAGAAGGCAGTTTCATTGACAGTCAAGATAAATTCAAGTAACTCAAGGGTTTACTTACATTCCCATTGATTGTGGAAAAGCATTCTGGAATAAGTGTTAACAGTGTAGTACAATGTGATTAGAGAATGGATCACATTACCACACCCCAATCCCAGGAATACATCCAAACAAACTTAACACCTTAAACCTGTTAACATTGCTAGTGAAAGTAGGAATTGGAGCGATAATCAGATCCATAGCGGTAGACAAGATGACCTGAGATTTTTTTTTCCCCCACAGAGTTGTCCCATGAAAGGACCAGGGCACACTGATCAACACTGGCAATTGGATTTAAAATGTTAAATAGTCCACACTTGTGCAAGATGTTACCAAATAATAGATAAAATATAAAAGCCAATGACCTCTATCAGGCAGTTCTGTACAGTAAGCTTTCAACCCCGGAACCAGTATAGAATAAACCCAGAACTAATATCATTCAATTGTACAGTTGATAGTCAGGAACTTATTACAACAGTTACATTAGGCAATACATCCTTCATCTAGCACTAAAGGTCCTTTATCTAAGTAATGGCTGTACAAAATTACTAACTAAAGATCCCTGAGCAAGCCAAAACCACTGCCCAGATACTGCTGAGAAAGCATGTCTGCAGGAGTCAAGACCAGCCATCTGCACAAGAATCCTCAATGCCACAGAAGGATCCTGTACAACAAACTGGAATAGGTCAAGTGGAAATAGGTTTGGCAAAGAAATTACTCAAGCACAATCTAAATGTGCAGCACAAAAGTTACCAGAGAGGAGGGGCAGGGGAAAGGGAAGTAGAAGAAACAAAAATCACTTAGTTGAATGCATGTATCAAGATGGTGCAAGCAGCCAGTATGTGGCAATCCTAATGCAATGCAGATTGCTTGACCTGCTAAGTGTTTCCAGAATTTTCCTTTTTTTTAAAAAAGAGACTAACAGCCCATTCAGAAGAGATCTCTGTACACCACTGATTATGACAATCAGCACAGCGCTGCCCAAGGGCACCCCTGATCTTCACAGTTCCTTTACTGGTGGCTATGCCTTTAGTTATCCAGAATTCACACAATGGAATTCTCCCAAACCTGTACCATTTGCTTCTCCTTTAGGATGCTCTCTAAACTCCAATCACTAATGTTTCATGGCTCAGTGTCAAATTTTGTTTTGTAACCACAGATCCCTGTTGGCATTTTCCTACTTCAAATAAGTGTTTAGTGATTCATGACATTTACAAACTGACGCAACTCAGTTACCCAGACTAGTAAATGTGCATTTATATTTCTCAACCTAATAAGCTACTGGATAATCAAATATAACTTTAAAGTTGCACTGAACACAATGAACATTTTGAGAGCAGGTTCCAAAAACCAGGACGTGTGGACAGATTCACAACTGGTGTCCAAAAATAAAAATGTGTTTGTGTTAAAATGTTGTCCATCTGTGACGCACCCACTTCTTTTACAAAGTGGAACTGGGAGAGCAGGCACAAGTGACCATAAGCAACATCCAGCTTACAAATGAAAATCAATAATTAAAAAAGTGGAGATACAAAGTAACAGAAGTTGCTGGACTCAGTCAACAAGTCAGCAGCATCTATGTGGATCATTTTTCCCTCCCTCTCAGCATTCCCTTTGTGACCCCCCCTAGTTCATGCTTCCACATGCATGAAGATCTATTCCCCTTCTTCACAGCATCTTCCAATGCAATCAGAGAAGATGCATTGTACTTGTGCCCTGCCCACCACGCAGACCCAAGAACTTCTGGGTGAAACAGTGATTCATTTGTACTTGCGATCTAGTGTAGTGCATTCTGCACTCAGTGTGAAGTCCTCTACATTGGAGAAACCAAATTCAAAATGGTTTTTCTGGAATGTGGTTGTCCATGTTCAGTCCACAAAGGCAACAACCTGGAGAGGTAGTTTTCTATCCCAACTACCCCTCTGCTGGGCCCCTTACTGTTCCAATGAAGCCAAATAAATGTTTGAGGAGCAGCATCTCATCTTCTGTAGAGGTACAATATAGCTCCAAGTACTCATCATTTTCCAGTTCCTATGAAAAGTCATAATGATATTAACCCAGGTTGCCTGCTCTTTACAGATCTGACCTGCTGGGCATTTCCATCACTCTCTCAGTCCAGCATTTTGTGTTTCAGTTCTGGCATTTTCTTCCCCTTTTTTCAATCTCTATTTATAGATTTTCACAAATCAGCCTCAATTAAGAAGTCTTCACCACCCTGTTTTGCTCTCCACACACACTGCCTGGACCTGCTGACCATTTCTTGGTTTAACCCAGTTTACAATCTTGAATTCAGTCCTGAAATCAAGATCAATGTAAAGTGTGATGACATGTAAAACAGCTGTGTTTGAATACTTAGATCATCCACTCTTCAGACACATCTTGTACAAATATCCCTTCCCGAAAACTTCTTGTAGGAGAGGCTGCAGAGAGCCAACTCAGCAAATTGATTAAATTTTTGACATCCCTGTTCAAAAAACTGATAAGATGCATTTAGAGAGACAGGAGGAACTATGGTGCAAAAAATGTTTTGGTCAACAATGATTTTGTTCCACTGGGGCATCCACAAAGTGATTAGGGTTTATATCAATTTATTGTTTCTTTACCTCAGCTCCCAATAATCAGGCAAATGCCAAGTTTGAGGGCAGTGGGGAAAAACAAAATCACATTTATTTAGGACCCCTTAAATCAGGTTGCAGGGAATATGATTTTCCTTTCTTCACTCTACAGGATGTGGGTATTACAGGCTGAATTGATCTCATGGTTGGTGTTGAACTGCAAAGATACAAACAAGTGTAGACAATTAGTCTCAAGTCTCTCATGGGATCAAATAACCAGCTGGACTGGTTAATGGAAGTCAGGTGACTCAAGTGTTATTACCTGGGAATATAAATCCATGGGTCCAGCTAAAATCACAATGTATTTTTACTACAATATCCTGGGAGTGTACATTCTAGTCAGCAAGATATTCCAAGGAAAGCATGGTAAGATACATGTATTGGATCTATAATACAATGGAAGCCCTTGGAATCTGTGGTGACCACATCTGCAGTAAGCATCTGTGGCTTGAGAAACATTGATAAGGAGATGATGCTCAGAAACTGTGATGCATCAGGAAGTGAATAGGGGGAGGGGTGGAGAAGAGAGTCAGTCACATCCCTTGGATTCAGTACTACAGAAATGAGCAATCATGAGGCATGGGAGGGTATAATTAGGAGTGAGCCAGAAATGAGGATCAGAAAGCACTGTTGCAAGAGCCACAGTCTTAGCATTTGTCCAATGGATACAAGGTTCTTGCAGATTGTGTGGATAAGAGCTGGGTGCATAAGCAAACTGACCAAGGCATTGTGCTTTCAGGGTTCATTCGTGCTGGGGGAGTGAAGAGGAATGCAATGATAAAAAGAGACAGTAAAATTCACAGGCTGGATAAATACTCTCCAGCCATGAGCACAAGTCCCGCAGACTGCATTGTCTACCCAGTGCCAGCATTAAGGACATAACCTTGGGGCTTGAGAGGAACTTGTAGAATGGGAAAGACCTAGCTGTCATGGCCCAGTGGTAACCAATGACATAGATAGGACAAAGGAGATGCTTCTGAAGGAGTATGAGCAGCTTGGGTTCAACCTTAGAAAGCAGAACCAAAAAGATGATCTTATCTGTCCTGAATGTCCAACACTTTTTTCTGAGACTGACCCCTAATTCTAGATGCTCCAATTAGGGGAAATCATCAACCCTTCACCTCCCCTTTCAAGCCTCTTAGGAATTTTGTATATTCCAATGGCCTCATTCTGCTGTACTTCAGTTTCAGTCCAGTCTGGTTACTCTCTCTGACAAAGGGTATTTGACCTGAAACACTTAAACAGTTTCTTTTCCCACTACTGCTGCCTGACCTGTTTTTCAAACATTAACCACTTTTATCTCTACTTAATCTTTGCTCCTGCAATTGACATGCCATTTCAGGAAACAGTCACCACACCACCTCTACCCCAAAAGGCAGTGAATCTTTGTAATGCTCTTCTCCAAAGGAATATGGAGGCTGAGTCATTGAGCTTATTGAAGACCAACTAAAACATTTTTAACATATAAAAAGGGATTTAAAGGATACGGGGAGAAAGCATGGAAGTGGAACTGAGGTAAAAGATCAGCCATGATCCGATGGAGCGTGGGAACAGGCACAAAGGACTAATGACTTATTACTTTGCTGATGCTCTGGAGCCAAGGCAGTCCTTTGGTGAGTGTCCTCCCACAGTGTATGGAGTTCCAGAATGAGTGACGGTGAGGGAACAGAGGCAAGATATTAAATGGTGCACAAAGTGTTTAAAAGGTGACAGAACAAGAAAACAAGGACTTGCAAATATAGCCACACATGAAAGCATGTAGGGAACACTGAAAGTGAACTACAACCAAGTATTTTGTACTCGACAGTCGGAACAGTGTGGGGAAAGAACAGATTCATGGTAGTGCCAAGGTTTGGCATTGAAGCTCAAGAGTAATCTAAGAGAGGTATTCAGGATTGAGTATTATGAAAGTACATAGTTTCTATAGGGCAATGAAATAGTATTGAGAGCATACATGTTTTAAATATTTTTTTTAAATTAAACATTAAAGAAACAAACCTTAAGTGGGCATTTAGTCAATGGAATTAATTGTCACAGACAATTAATGCATTTTGTTTTTAGAAAGGATTTGGATATTTGAAAAGCAAGGAGAATGTCAGTGAAGGTTCCAAAATGTTACAGTATTTGTTTTCCATATACTATTCTATAATACCTAAAATTACCATTATCTTCACGTGCACTCTGCACAACTCCATCACCTCCCAGTTATTGGATCACTTCCAGCCACAACCACCAACACTGCAGGCACCATTTTAATTGTCTCCAAAGCAGGGGAATAGATCTGCAGCAAGTTCATCTCTGAAAGCTGGCATTTCAGTGTATTGTGCACAGTCCCAACTCATTCAACATAACTCAACATAGTAAAAGTAATTAACAGAGTGTATACAAGTTAAAGACTGATTTTGATGAGTACTCTCTTGAGCCAAAAGCAACAGGATGTTTTTCCTCCCACATCAATCTGCATTTATTCATTTCCTTCAGGACAAGAACCAGATGTGCTGGTCTCGAAGGTGTGGGAATCACCTCAAAAATCAAAAGTAGGACAAGTGCCAGTTGGGGAAAAAAGGGTGTGGCCCAGTCATCTTTTTTGAAGGGGCAGAATCTATTGTGGATATAGTCATGTAACATTGCCTTGCTTTGAGGCATCAACCTAGCTCTGAACCTATATTCTAGCTTTAGGAGTTAGTAACTTACTTTGCAAATTTTTTATTCAAACCTTACTGTCATTATTCTCTAGACTGACAGATTGGATGGTGTTATACCATTGAGTGAGTTCCTAATGCAGGTAGCAATGATCAACTCCCCATAGATTGAGCAACAAGGTTTCTAATATCCTAGTTGCATTGTCTCCAGCCTGACACTACAGCTCATAACTAATCCAGATGGGGTGCTCATTCAGAAGAAGGGATCTGAGGCTGAAGCAGGGTGGATGGATCCCATCATTATTGCCACCATTCCCCTCCCTGCCCATGCACATCCCTCCTTCATTGTTGCACCCTCTTTGTGACTTTCTGCGACTACAAATGGGACAACCGCAACAGATTAATTGTACCTCCTCCTACAAGTAGGTCAACAAGACAAATTGTTCCACCACTTGTATGAATTTGGTAGAAAAAGGTGTTTCGTTCTCTTTTAAGGGATGTTAAGATTCAAGACTCTCAGTCTCAAATTACTCTGGGAATTAAAATAGCCAAGCTCCCATAAATGTTTGAAATATTTTCAATGAAATGAAACCAGAGCAATCCACACTTGGGCTAGTGAATGTTAAAGGCTTCAAAACCTACAAACCGGTCCAGCTAAACACATTTCATTGCAACGAATAAATTCTCAATAGAAGATACATTAATTCCTCAATTTGGCTTGTGCCTGGAAAATGTTGTGTTAAGTGCAATTTTCTGAATCAAAAAGACTTTGTGAATACATTGTATCAATGGATTTCACATGTCAGAGACTAACACACTATTCACTACAGTGAAAGAGCATTGTTTAATCAAAGACATGCATCCTAAAAAAATCAATAATAATGTTACAGCAAATTCAGAAATGGAACATTTGTAAATCACTCTTCAGCACCACTGAAGCAATGCAATTTTGATGAGCAAATCCAATAGATTACTGTTCTTTTTTAAATATATTAATGAAATTGCACAAAAACAATGTGGAAATGAGCCAGTGACCAAGCAATACTTTTAATTGCCAAGGAATAAATATTTTACCACTGTTTATGCTGTAGCAAACATTAATGTGCATATATTTTTTTTGTAATTCAAAGGGGGTTTCTAGCCAAACATTCTTAATAACAGATGTGCTCACTGTTTAGAAGAGACGGGAGTGAGAAAAAGCCGAGTGATTCTCCAACGTGGTTGAAACTAATCACAATGAAAATACTGTGCTGGCAAAATATTCCTTTTACAAACCTTCTTTATAACAGTCACGAGTTTGGAGATAAGCAAAGGGAAACAGGTATCTGCATTTAGCTAGGTTTTTGTTTAATAATTAAAGTAATGCAAATAGAAAGAAAACTTCAATCTTTCTGAAAGAATAGGCAACATTTTTAATCCTTTAGAGCATGTTGACTCTAGGGTATAAATCATAGACAGTTTTGTCTAAGCGCTCCCTTGAATGCAGATGAGAGAATTTCAAATCAGCTCAGACCAACCAGAATACTTTGAGAACATATTAAGACAGAAGTCAGAAGATTCTTGCCCCAGGCTTAATTTCCTAATCCTGGTACACCCAATTAATTGGAGTAAATCAGATGGATTCAAATGGAAAATTTTAAAGAATTTCATCATGCTAGATCGCCACTCTGTTTGCATTTTGCACAGCACCTGTGAATGGGAATATTGGTACTGAACACAAATTAAACTACCATTTGTCAAAGTACTAATCAGGAGATACAATCTCCTGTTGTTGGACAATCACAACAATTAACAACAGTTGAGAGGAATTTTTGTAAATAAGTTGATTCTATAGGTGTAACAAGACTCAATTGCTTCTTTTTTTGCTTATTTCTCCCATTAGAACTACCTTGCTTTCTTCACTATCACAATCATCTTCCCAATAGAAAGAACTGTAATCCAGACCTTTGAGAGAAGCAGGAAAGACTGCAAAAGGTACAAGAACAGAAGCCACACAGCCCTGGAGTCTTGCCTGCCATTCATTAAGACCACAGCTAACCCTGGGCCAAGTCCACTTTATTGCCTGATCTCCATGCGATTTCCAAGGTCTCCAATCATCTGAGACTTGAATATACTCATACAATGAGCATTCAGGAGCTAGTGTTCCAGAGATTTACCTGAAGGAATAGCTCATCTCAGCACTGAATGGATGTTCCCTCATTAGCCTCCATACAAAAGGTTCTCTATGCCAATTTGCTATTCTCAGTATTTCTGCATCTTCAGACCAAGGCGAGCATGTCTTTGGGAAAACAAGTGGTTCTTGCAGAGATTCCTATTCCAAAGAAGCCTTAGCAGTAGACAGGATGGCATCACTAAGAGATGTGAATGCCAGATTTAACACTCCGCATGCAGCACAATCACCTCAACCTACAGTAAACAGATGGGTAGGTGCTGGCTGCTTCACCATTTGTCTGCAGGCTCCTTACTTGCACCTCATTTGCTTTCTCTTGATTCTGTTGTCTTTTTATTCCTTAGCCTATTCAGTCTTGTTAAATGTCCCAATCAAAATCCATTAACAAGTCCGGATCATCACTCTGCTACCACGTTTGGGTAAAACTCCTTCCCATAAGCGAGCAAAAACATAATTAGGTTAACTTTGGCAAAACTAGATGAATGAAGGTCTCTAACAACCACTACACTCTGGACTTCCCAAACGTCAGGCATTTCTAAAGCAAAGTAAAAACTTTCATTAAAGATTTAGATTGTCTAATTATACTCTCCATATGCTTCAATAACATTTCAAAGAAAAATGAAGGTTATTCAGGAAGGACAATGGGACCGGTAGAACATAGAACCATTAGACACAATAGTCTCCTCCTGCATTGTAAACCTCAATATCTTTGTATAATCAATGCGTATGCCTTGCCTCTGCAGAGTGAGTTGGCTGGCTGTCCTCCAGCAGCTCCCACCACTGCTGGTGACGTCCCATGCAGTCGTTTTGGCCAGTGACGTCAAACTGCATCATCAATGCAGCTGGATGATCCGGCAGTGCCCTCAGCAGACTGGATAGCATCTCCAGACCTCTGATGGAAACAGTTCAAGATGCAAAGTTGTGCGATGCCTCATCAACCCTGCAGGCAGAGCAAAGCAGCAATTCACCTGGGAGAGACTGGACGGCTCAGGCCAGTCTTGGAAGACTGGACTTCGTCTTTGTGTCAAAGGCAATAATGGTCAGATCCACTGATGTCATGCTGGTGTTCTGCTCTGACCAATGCCTCCTTCGGGCTGACTGTCACCTGCAGGAAGACCAGAAGGCAGGCAGGAGGATGTGGAAATTGAACACAAGGCTGCTGAGCCCAGAGAACATTGAGGAACTTAAGTGACTATGCAGGTTGGAGAACCATGAAGCCGTCTTTGACTCCCTGAAGTGGGAAGCAACCAAGGAGAACATCAAAAAGTTCTTCATTCTCAAAGGTGTTCAGAAAGTAAGACAGAGTCAGAGGGAATTGTGTCAATCCCAGGAGAACCTGAAGAATCTTCTCCTTCTGCAGTCAAGGGAGGTGGATGTGAGGGAGGAACTCACCATCTCGGAATTCCCCAAGATCATCTTCTGATCCAGAATCCACCTCAGAGTAGGATTAGATGTACTCACATTATTTCTTTCAAAAGGTTTACAGGGAAGCTCTTCCACAGGAAGAGGGCGGCTCAGTTAACATCCTTGCAGATGGACATACTGTGGATTTGTACATCCTTCTATACTGGTCTGTATGACAGAAAGGCCACAGACAGCAAGCCTCCCAGAACTTCCCGTCCACTATTAGGGATCTTAGATGACAGCGTGGGGGAAGTCTAAACCAGCCACTGACCCTGGAGGAGCTAACAGGCTCCATCCATTCCCTTGAGCAGAATAAAACTCCCAGAAGTGACAGCTTACTGGCTGAGTTATCCTGGGCTAAGCTGGAAGTGTACAACACCATGCTTCTGGCTGGCAGCGTTACGCACAGCAACCCCCCCCCCCCCCACTGTATTTCTTGTCCAAACCTTAAATCTGTTCCCTTTTGTCCTGATAAAAGCTTTTTCTTTTCCTTGATCTTATCTAAATTGGTCATGATCTTGTTCATTTTTATTGAATCCCCCCTCATTCTGTTTCTTAGGAGAACAACCCCAGCCTCACAGTGCAGCTAAAATCCTTCAATCCTGGAATTACTTTAGTTTATCACCTTCGTTTCCTCTTAAGAACCTTCACCTCCATCTTAAAGGAGACCAGAAATTGATGAAATACCCTGGTTTTTGCCTAACCAGAGCTTCATAAAGATTTAACACCACTTTCCTGCTTTTGTATTCAATGATTCCATACCAAAGGTCCCATCATTGAAGGTGGCAGCTAATGTCATAGCCTACCACCTTCAATGATGTGTTCACATGAATCACCAGATCTGTCCATTTCTCCAACATCTTCAGAACTTGCCAAGCCTATATTGCCCATTCAGCTGACATGTCCTATTGACGTTGATTGATACTATCCTCACTGTTTGCCACACCTCTAAATTTGGGCATCTCCAAACTTGTGCTTGCGTATTTATTTTCCTTTCGAAGTAGAAAGCCAGTAAGTTCATTGGCTGTGTTAGCTGAGGAATATTACAGAGTAATTACTGCTGTGGTCAGTGGGTGCTAGCCTGACCCAGAGACGATCTCCAACCTTCAGACTGAAATAGATCTAAAAATTTTTTTTAAATATCCAGGACTTCTTCAAACAGCAGCTTCCAGTAATAACAGTTAACAACATCGCTTCATATCACTTCATCACATTGTTATATTCTCACTTCCTTTTGTTATATCTTAAAAAGATGAATGCAGAGTTCATACATTTTCTTCAAGCCTACTGAATGCACAGGTCTGCAGACAGAGATCAACCAAATTAGTGTCTATCAAAGATCAAAAGAGCAACAGAAGACAAGTCCCCAAAAGCACCATGAACCCTCCTGCTTTGGAGGAGGACAACTATATACATTCAATTGTATACAATTCATGTGTGTATGTATATATATCTTTACAGGCTACATCTTGAGCCTCAATGAAATCCCACTGTAACTACGAGTGCTTAAAGCTCTCTGCTTCAAATCACAACCACCTCACCTGCTCAAAGAACTCGTCCATGAAGTGGTCTCTGTCCACGTTAACACTGACTTCATCATCATCATCGCTGTCCTTTGCCTGTGAAATAATGAATAATGGTTACAGCACAATCAGGAGCGTAGCCCCAAAACTCAAGAACTGGGATCTGAGAATCACCATTATTCTTAAGATGAAAATAAAAATACACCATTAATAATTTCTTTGAATTTAAACACTTGTTAAAATTTTTCCCCTGTTGAAGCCAGAAATAAGATTGCAACATATAACCCCTTCCACCTTCATTTATTAATGCTCACTAACGTGGATACCCCTGACAAAATGGGAGGGGAGCATTTGGGATGTTATTGAGAATGTCAAGTTCATTGGTACACACACACACACACACAAAGTCCAGTGTGGACGATGGAAAAAGGCTGTCCACCTGCCCTCTCTTTCATGCACCTCCTGACCCCACCCTTGTAGAAGACTCTGCGAGTCCCACATTAGCTTCATCAGTCATCTCACAATTTGCAGAATGAGAGTTGAACAGGAGGGACAACCTGAGGTGGTGGTATGGAGGAGCTCCAATAGATATTCTACAAAAGGGTTTTGTCACAGGTTCAACATGAGCATACACAATGGCTGATGTATGACAGTGATTCTACTTCATGTCATTAGATTACAAAGATAACAGAATTATAACAAAGTGCACAGTTATTATAATGAAAGGTTAATTACTGGGAAGGGACAGGGTAACACTGACAACTTTATTTGATGTTATTAACCGAGTCCTCCGTATAAGCTTCAGATGTCGATGCAGGGCAAGTTTTCTAGCACACTGCAGTGGCTCAGTTTTGAGGACAAAATTGTTAATCAATGCCACATAAATAGGCATGAGCGCTTGATATTGATGAAATGCTTGAGGTCTCTGAATATTGGCCACTGCAATGAAGCTTAGAGGAAAGATCTGAAGAAATATGTCCCTGCCAGAATTCAGTTGAGTCAACAGATAAAGTAAAATTAGGATGCTGATCAGAAGTTATTGGCCCAGACTGGGAGAACATCTGGATTATTGGTACAGGGAAAGGTCACTAATGCAGTAGATGTAGGGACCCTGCACCAACAATTCATAACTGCAGTCCGGTAGGAATCACGATCTGCTGGGCAGAAGAATCTGACTCCACCCATATTTCAAGGTTTGATCTTTTATGCAAGAACACAAACACACTACTGAAGATATTGCATTGCATTAAAATAGGTTAATGGTGCTACAAATTTATAAAATCAGTATAAAGGCTATTTTCAATGTTGAGGCTCTACCTTGCAGAGACTAGATGGAAACTCTCGGACATTTCCTCGTACCTAACCCTGGACCACAACCTCACCAACAATCAGGCCACTGTCTCCCATACTATCACAGTTCTCATCTCTTTGGAATATCTCCCCTCCACAACTTCCAGTCTGACAGAAGTGGGTAGTACTGGGTTGGGGAACTATCTCCTAGCCAAGATTCACAAACAGGACTGCCTTGATTAGGCTCATTGTCTCTGCCTGCTCTTGCCCAACTGAACATCGTGTTTCCCCCCTTGTTCAGACCCTTCCCACCTACATCCAGGACACCTTGCATGCTCTCCACCATTTTAACAACTTCCAATTCCCTGGCCCCACTGCCTCAAGTTTACCATGGAATCCAGTCCCTGTACACTTCCATCCATTTCTTTCTTGAATATAGATCCAACTAATTCCCCTCTACTAGCATTCTCCTCTACCTGGCAGAACTTGAGCTTACTCTGAACAACTTATACAAACTGCTGGAGCAACTCAGCAGGTCAGGCAGCATCTATGGAGAGAAACAAACAGTCGACGTTTCGGGCTTATTTCTCTCCATAGATGCTGCCTGACCTGCTGAGTTCCTCCAGCAGTTTATGTGTATTGCTCCAGATTCAGCATCTGCAGAATCTCGTGTCTCTGAACAACTTATCTTTTGATTCCTCTTACTTTCTACACATCAAACATATAGCCATGGGCACTGGCATGGGCCCTAACTGTGCCTGCCTTTTGGTTGGTTACATGAAGCTGACTTTGTTCTAAACCTACTCTGGCAGCACTCCCCAACTCTTTCTCCACTATATCATGACTGCATTGGTGCCTCCTGCTCCCACACAGAGCTTGTCAAGTTCAGCAACTTCTCTACTAACGTCGACCCTGCCCTCAAATTCACTTGGCACCATTTCCAACAGCTTTCTTCCCTCAGGAGACAAACTATCCACTGACATTTCCTACAAACCCACCGACTTCCACAGATACCTAGACCACGCCTCCTTCCTCCTTGTCTCTTGTAAGAACGCCATCTCTTTCTCTTATTTTCTCTGTCTCCATCACATCTGTCCTCGAGACGAGGCCTTCCACTCCAGAACATCCGAGATGTCCTCCTTTTTCAGGAAACGTGGCTTCCTCCCCATACCCCCATGGTGATGGATGGAGCCCTCACCCACATCTCCTTCATTTCCCACACTTCTGCTCTTACCTCACCTCCTTCCAGACAGAATTGGGAGAGTTCCCTTGGTCCTTACCTTTCACTCTACCAGTCTATGCATGCTGCACATCAGTCTTCGACATTTCTGCCAGTTACAACGTGGTCCCACCACCAGTCACACCTTCCCCCTCTTCTTTCTGCCCTCCACAGAGACCTCTCTCTCCACGACTCCCTGATTCTCTCATCCCTCCCCCTGCCCAGGCACAATCCCCTGCAGTCGCAGGAGGTGTAACACCTGTCTGTACACCACCTCCCTCACTACCACCTGGGGACCTAAACAACCCTTCTGGTGAGGCAGAGATTCACGTACACCTCTTCCAACCTTGTCTGTTGCATTTGGTGCTCTTGATGTGACCTCCTCTGCATCAGTGAGACCAAGCACAAACGAGGCAACCATTTTGGCAAGCACCCACACGCTGTATGCCATGACCATCTGGAGGTTCTGGTTGAACGCCATCTTAATTCCCCTTCCCATTCTTGTCTCCGACCCGTCTGTCCTCAGTCGTCTCCACTGCCAGGGAGAGGTCGAACACAAACTGGAAGAACAGCACCTCATATTTTGCCTGGGTGGAGCACAACTCGACAGCATGAACAGTGAATTCTCTAGTTTCAGGTAACCCCCCCCACTACCTACCCCACCAACTCCCCCCTTCCGATTTACCCAGAGCCTCTCATACACACCCTTCTTTCCAAACCACTCC
>JARFYF010000054.1:24343172-24357483 GCA_030265395.1 Rhina ancylostomus
CGCTATTTACAATCCTCCAGAAAGATCAGGAGTGATTAACAAGTGTTCATTTCCCTCTTTTATACAACACAAAAAGCAATTGTGTCACCTGAGTAACCTTGGTCTCCAGCCCATTGCAGAAACTCCTTTTATTCCCTCCACCTCTCCCCTACTCTGCAAAATTGAAACACACTTCTCACTTTTCTAGTTCTAATTAATACAGGATCAACAACCTGAAATAATAACAATTTCTCTCGCCACAGAGACACAAGAGACTGTTAACCAGACTGAAATCTGGATCAAAAAGCAAACTGCTGGAGGAACTCAGCAGATCAGGCAGCATCTGTGGGAGGTGAATGGACAGTCGATGTTTTGGGTCAAGACCCTTCACCTGGATTGACTCCAATCTACTCTTTCAGTCCAGGTGAAGGGACTTGACCTGAATGTTGACTGCTCATTTCCCTCCACAGATGCTGCCTGACCTGCCGAGCTTCTCCAGCGGTTTGTTTTCTACTCTCTCCACAGATGCTGCCCAACCTGTTAAGACTCTCCAATATTTTCTGTTTTTATTTCAGATTTCTAGCCTCTGCATTTTTTTTGCTTTTCAAATTGCTTTCTCATAGGAAAGAAACCTTACTGAAATCAGTCAGTTGATTCTGGACTAAAGAATGAACAAGCACTTCCAATTTCATTTCCCCAATGTTCTGGTTCTAATTTTAAGGCTCTGCATTCTTGTTCCCCAGAGAAGTGCTCAGCTCCCTCCATTACAGCAATGCTGATTTCTTCCACTGGAGTGAAAATGGAATAACAAAGACTATTGTGTAGTTTGCTCATCCTTAAAACCTACTTTGATAGTTTTGTCAATTTTGTAGGATCTTTTTTGACGTTCATTTCTTTGAGTAACGGGTTTACACAAGAGAAACCAAGAAAAGGCACTTGGCAATAAATTGACTTGTTTAAGCAGAATAGCAAGATCTCAGATATTCTGAAATAAAAGCAGCAAATGCTGGAAACACTCCGAAGGTCAGGCAGCATCTGTGGAAAAAACAGTTAACGCTTCAAATCAAAGATCATTACCAGATATTCTGCTGCAATCTGACACAGGCTTTCACAAGGTGATTAAGGACTTCATGATGAGTTGGGGTGGAGTACATGGGGAAGGGCTGTGCTTGTATCTGAATACAATGGCTTTAATCTTCCCAGTCTTGACCTTGAAATATTAACAGTTCCAGGGCTGAATGTCAGAGGGACCTTCTGAATGCAGAGAGCGAGAGAAGTACTGGTGCTGCAGAACTTAGTGTGTACAAGGACACCAACTGCCTGGAGGGCTGCTTCTTGGAAGGCTTTAGTAATAATACAAGGCCTCTTCCAGCACCAGCAGTTTGATCCTTGCTTCTCTAGGTTTCAAAATAAGGGAAGGGGACAGGCAACAATTCATTCAACCCGACAAATTTAGTTTGCAGCATTGGTTGAAAGGTGCTTTGTTGTAAAGGTTGCTCAGCCCAGACATCAGGATGGAATCCAAGACAATTTAATGGACCAACAAGGTGGGAATGGAGAAGCCATTGTTCAAGGTACATTGTCCGCACTCAGATAGTTAGGAATGGAACTACATGAAGCTAGAAGACAAATCAAAAATACCTGGAACAGTGGGATTAAAAATGAATTGTTCTTCACATTTCAATAATCCAACTCTGCTTGCCTCGGGGGTCTCTTGGCTCCTTGGAATGTCTGAGCAACAGAAATCCAGCAACCATTCTCCCACGTGACACCATTACAAAAGTTTTACTAATTTTGTACAATTAAACAGACAGAAAGAATTTTCTGCAATTACTGTCCCTAACATGCTTAGGAGATAGGTATAATGAATGTAATTTTGTTCACAGATACAACTGCATTGATGCGAACTGCCACATACATTCAGAATAACAATGTAGAGAACAACAGACACACAAGGAGCAGAATTCACATAATGTGGGTGTGAGAAGGAACAAAAGATTACATGCTTAGCAACAACAGATGTTTCCGAGAATTAGTCTTGGGTCCAACACCCAATTGTCAGTGTATTCTGTACAGAGCTATAGTGACAGTGCAAAGGAAAAAAAGACCCCAGGCAGAAACAGGTCTTTAAGAAAATCAAATGTAATGAGCTAGTGGTGAGCAGGATTCAATGCTCATGAACTGGGAAAAATAAACAATGACGTGTCAGATAACAGTGGGTGGGTCTGGTCTGGAGTTAGGAGATAAAGAACATAGTCGACAAAGGGGCAGAGGGACAATGTAAATGCACCCTCTCACAAAACAAGGGAAGCAGTTGCAATCAGAGATGGAAATGTTTGTTACAAATGAGGGAAAAGGGAGAGCAAAAGGGCAAGCAAAGAGTCAGGAGAAGCTCAGCATGAGAGAAGGACACAAGTTCTGGATTTCTATCAGTTTTATTTTCCCCGACCAACAAATCAGGAAGCTACTCCTTTTGATGCACTATGTGAGATGATGAGGGTCTAATTTCACATTGCTTATCGAATAAATAAAGATTACTTTTTAGGTGGAGCTTTGGGATACTGTGGGTCTGCATTTTTACAGTCAGGTAAATATTTGATACCTCAATAATCTGGAGCTTGGGCTCCTGTTATTACTGGCTGTGACCCCACCATAAACTTGCAACCACATGGCCTTGTAACCTTCAGTGCTAAAGGCTAATCGAGACCATATCCAGCCTCAGAGTTCCTTTCAAACCCAAGCTCATTTCTGACCCCAGAATCCTTGGATCAAAAAGCAACAAACCTGTCAAATTCCAACACACCTGTCATTTAAATAGCCAGTATGATATTTTCACTTCTTAAATGATTGGGGCAATTCGAATGCCCATGAATAGGCAATATCAGAAGCCCAACTTCAGCCTGCCTTTAATGCACTCACCTAGTTGTAGTGAAAGCGAGTTGTGGGGTGGAGGGCTGAAGTAACCTACTCACTTAAACCAGATCCATCATAACACTCCCAGCAGACAGCACATTAAAATTGAACCTTCGTTTTGCTATTGATATTTTTCCACAGGGCTTGAGGAATAGATGAATTTCCCTGCCCATTCACGCTCATCCAACCTCTCCGTAATCAGACTTCCCCCAATATCTACTCACTCCCAATAATTTCTGATCCATCTGCCTGTTTCCTCTCCACGCACTGATCTAATTTCACCTGACGTGAATCAGTTCTCACACCCACCACCATCACCACAAGATCCTCATTTACCATTCCTCATGTAATCGTGACAACCACCCCACACAATGCCTTGCCCTCCACCTAACTTTCAGCTCAAAAGGTCTCATCTAGAACCTATCCCACATTGAATCATGTTCGTCCGTCAGAAACATTGCCACTGACCAGGTTAACTCCTCGTACCCCAATACCTCAAATGTGAAATTCTCAGCCTCATGCTAATTTCTTTTCCCCATGGTACCATCTAACCATATTTCTAATCTCCTCCAACCCTATTCCCCCAATACACTGCTGCAAACCCATTGTTCCACTCTGATAACCAGTACCATCCCACTTTTTGGGATTATCTTCCCAAGCACTACTTTCTGCTTACCTGCTCTATATTTTTAACCGAGGTGTCAAGTCTTCCCAGATAAGCACTCTCTCTCTCTCTATAGTTATGTGTTTCCTTCTCCTCCACAATTGCCTCACTATGTTTTTTCTACAATAAACTGGTACCATATAAAAGCAAACCTGTATTTGAGGAGGTGGTAGAGGCAGGTACAATTACAATGTTTTAAAGACATTTAGGCAGGTACATGGATAGGAAAGATTTAGAGGGATATGGGTCAAACGCAGACAAATGGGACTAGCTCAGGTAAGCACCTTTGTCGGCATGGATGAGCTGGGCCAAAGGGCCTGCTTCTATGCTGTACAACTCTGATCTACATTGTAAAGTATAACCTTTTCAAAAAGATATTGCAATTTGCACAAAGACAAAATCAAAGGGCAATTAAATTTGTTGCTCCCCAAATAAAAATTAAAATGAAACCAAGAAAGGAGCCAGATGTTATGCTTAGGTTCATAAATTAAGAGATCAAAGCTGAATACTAATATGGATGAGAACGATGAAGGAAATAGAGGGGCAAAGAGAACATGATGAGTGGAACAAATGAATGGGAAACAAAAAAGGGACAAAAATATCTTTTAAACATACTTAGTGTTGTCACAGATAGGGAGAGGCCAATAAGGAGATGTGTTGAATTCTACTGGCACAGGCCCAATACCTCATCCATGGTCACCCTGTTCTCAAATGATCCAGAGGTGGAGAAGCTTTCCATCTTGCCGAATGCTTCCCAGATGCCAAGTGGATGGCCTGATAGAAGAGGATATCCAAAGGTGCACTGAAGTCCTGCACCCAAAACACAATGCTTTGATGTACAAAGCCCTGTCCCCAGCATTGATTGCTACCAAAACTGAGTCATTAGACAATTTTTTTGACAGTCATTTGCCATTATCAAAGTAAATAACTGAAAACCTTAATAAAACTATATAACACAAAAACATGCTACATTGAAATAATTTTAAAAAGTTACATTCCCCTTTAAGACCAAAAATTGCTGTAAACACTCAACAGTTGCCTGACACAAAGGGTTTTTGACCTGAAACATTATCTCAGTTTCTCTTTCCATGGATGCTGTCTGACCCAAGCAATTTAAGCATTTGCATTTTTATTTTGGACCTGCAGCATCTGCAGGTTTTTAAAAAAAATATTTCCTTCTCTGCAGCCCTACAATCCTCATCGAAATCAATGGTGTCTCTGATCCTGTGCCTGGTCCAACCTGAAGGATCTGCCAGATAATTCCTTGGAAATAACTGATGGCGAGCCTCAGCAAGATGACAGCCCACTACTGGACTCTGGAACTGGCTTAAGGGGGCACAGTGGCTCATGTGGCAGACCCATTGGCACAGTGGCTCATGTGGCAGACCCATTGCCTTGCAGCAGCAGCAGAGACATGGTTTCAATCCTGACCTTGGGTGCTGTCTGTGTCAAATTTGCACGTTCTCCCAGTGACCATGTGGGTTCCCTCCAGTGCCCCCCAAAGACATGCAGATGGGTAGGGGTGAAGTTGAGTGGTAAAATCTGGAAGGAGTTTATGGTCATATGGGGAGATTTTTTTAAAAATGGGATTAATTTAGGATTAGTGTTAATGAGTGGCTGAAGGCCAGCAGTGGACTGACAGGCCTGCTTCCCTGGTATATCTCTCTGAGATTACTATCTTGAACCTAAATGGCAAAAGTCTGGACATGGAAAGAACATATATGCAGGGATTTGTTACGACTCAGTATTCACTATGGAAAGGGTGCTGGAAACTGATTCCATAACAAATTGAGAAAGGGAAGATAAATAACTGAATGGAAAAATATGGGGGGGGGGGGAAAGCAGAAAAAAATTGAAATGTTCTTTCCCGCAAAGCCACAATTGGCTTCTTCTGAGCTCCATCATTCTGTGGCTTGTTTTTGGGCTAAGAGAATCCAGAGGGAAATTTTGGTATAGTCATATACATGCTAGAGGATCAGCACTATCCCTAAAGTCTAATGTGAAATGGTCACACACTTTGTTTGCTTGGAGAGGATCTCTTAAAGTCCAAATGCTGGATTTCACAGATCAACAGGAAAAAGCCTTCCCACTGCATATTCTGATGCATTTAGAGCAAGGACTATCTAACAACTATACACATGGGAAGATAATAGCAAAATATCAAGTCTCTAGTTATCAGTCTAGAGTACAAACTTGGGGTTGAATTATCAATCTCCTTCAGATGACCCAATGACAGTTATTGCAGGATATGGAATCAGGGATTATGGGATTTTTTTGGATGCAAGAGGAAAGCTTTATATCTAATCTAAACTGTCAGCAACCCAAGATTGCTTGCTCAAGCAGTTTAGAGAAGCTTTACTGTTTAACTGGCACTGAACCTAGCCTTGGAGCATTTGTTCCAGGTGAGACTGGGGTGCTGCTTATGTTGAGGTGTTTGCTTTTCTAATCCCTGTGGATCAGAGTCAAATCACATATGATTTTCTAATAGAAAGCTTGAAGCCTACTCAGTTAAATCAGGATTAAATGATAAACCCTGATCCTGTATTTATCCAGTACTTGGTTGTGATATGGGCAATTAGGAGATTCAGAGCAGGGTACAGACAATGAACAAGTCTCTGAATGAACTTACCGATCACAAGATACTGCACCGCACCAGAAATGCTGCAGCTAATTTCCCAAAATATGCTGGCAGGGTGATGTATTAACGTCAGGCTCCCTGAATAGCAGCTCAGTCAGATTACCCTCAGCCAATACACATGTCAATTGCTGTTCCAATAAACTAAAGAGCAATTTCCATTTGAATGTCTTTTGCTCAGACAGCCAGCGTTCCACATAACTTGGTCCTCCTAAACAACAATGTGGTGGTGGTGGGGAGGGGGTGGAAAGGGGAACCAGTCAGGAAATCTGACAACCTATAAAGTAACCAGTGTTGTACACCAGGAGGGAAGGCTTGAAGCGAGAAAGTGGCAAATTGACAATGGACAAAATCAAGAGATGAAAACAGACTAAAGTTGAGAGTAGGTTAGGGTCTGTGGATGGAAATGGGGCTGTATCTGGTGGGTTTAAGCTCCACTAATACATTTTTAGATTATTAAATATTTGATATTAGTAACAGTTCTTCATTTGGAAATAACTGCATGCATAGTACCCCATTCAAGTTACCAAGTAGCAGTTCTACAAGGCCAATTAAGTCAGTTGCTATTAAAATAGACAAGAGAAAGGCTTCACTGTGCCTTTGTCATCTGTCCTTGCATTCGACACCGCGATGTGAAAGGTTCTGCTTGATGATGCCCATTAAGCACCTGAAGATTAGAAAACCCCATTGTTCAAAGAAGAGCAGGCACAATGACTTTTGATCGTTGTCGACTAACATCCTTCTTCCGGTCTCTTTATTTCCACCCTTAGCAAATTAGATTACAAGTGGAGCTATCAGTTAAAATAAATGCCCCATAACTGCAGAGTTAATTTCTGCAGAAGGACCAGGTGTTTGAATGCTCATCTGTTGCAACTGAAGAGGTCATTATTTGTGGGGAGTGAAACAGGCAGGGAGTGGGCATATTTAGCTTCTTTGTTTGATGGCACATTTTATAACCAGTGATAAAATTCTTTCATCTTGCATGTACAACAGGAGTGTGCTGAGCTACAGATGTGAGGTACCATTCCATTAGAAGATATTTTGTTCACAAGGATCACTGCATAAAGGAGAAAGTTTGTGTTTTCACAAAAATATCTCCTCGATCCCCTTCCTTTTTCTGTCAAAGACTCAACATACAGTTCAGATCACTGTCTCGCAGTCAGGAGGGAAGAGCCCATAGCAGCTCATTCTGCTTTAGTTTTTATTCAATGTTGTACTCTCCAGAAAGTGACACCAAATTTAAAGAGTATCGCTTCAACCACACGTCCAGGTTTACTATCACCATTCCTTTGATCACTCTCAACTGCTCACAATTCCCATGATGGAAACACATTGAGATAACAATAAAACATATTACCAAAACTGCTCAATGATAACTTCAAAAGCTACATCACAAGAGGCTGGCATCATCCCAACCAGCTACATTACTGAATGACTGCAGCACCAATTACTTCATGTTTATTATTTGCTGCCAATGGAATTTAAATTATTGTTGACAGTCTCCTCACTGCATAAAAGAGAATAATGTGCTAGTGTGCCTTTGATACTTCTGAGATTAACACCAGAGATTGGAGATATTCATTAGGTGGTCAAAATGCTAGTGGGCTGGTCATTATTCAGTCACCCAGTGCCCAGCCCGCTGCAGGGAAGTGTACAACAATTTGGGTATTCCACCAGATTACTTGCACTTGAATCTCAGCATTGTCACCTCCAGTAACCACCAAATCAAAATTCTGGAGCCCTTATAGCACTGGGCTTGCACAATGTATTTTACAACGTAAAGTGAAGGATTTAAAATTGGCAGCCTCAACAATTAAATCAGCAACATTGCTGTGGTATCATTGGTCACTGCCTAGTTCTTTCTTATACCTACTTAGGTTCAACTTGCTATGTCTTTTTAACTATTTTCAGACTGGGAGAGTTGTGTGCAGTCTACTTGCACCATTTGGGTCTCCAAGATAACCAAACCATGGCACATAAGGTGGATGAATCCCAAATTCTGCCACAGGCTCTGGTTGCTACGTCTGGCTCACTATCCAATGCTATTGCCTGGTTTAGGACACATGCATATAGTTACAAGATCAGTGGTTGTCCGATAAGTGGACAAATAAATAAATATACTGTCTGAGTCAAATTCATTGTTGCCACCTTAGAGGTATTCTTTGGGAAACAAGATAATTACCAAGAAATACAGATTATGTTAAGCACCTGGAGTAGTGAAGCATCGCGTAGGAGGTATCAATACAGTTATATACTTCGCACCAGATAGATTTGCATAACAGATTGCCGAGGAGAATATGCACTGGAGGTCGATAAACTGTGGGTATGTAAACTGGGAAAGTGCTGGAGGTAATATAAATATGGTTTACAACAGTCTGAAGGACAAATGGAGCATTGTACCTATATCAGCAGGGTTTATTTACTGTAGAGACAGAAATTCTGCAGATGCTAGAATCTGGAGTGCATTTACATGAAGGGACTATATACCTTTAGTTAAAGTTGTTGATTTTAAACCCTTTGTTTCTAATAATTTGGCCAGTTCAAAAGTTTGCTGAATTTGTAGATGTAATCAGTGATCAGGACATCGTCAAAGGCTATAATGTAACCTTCAATTTTCACACTGACTGCTGGGTGTGGTTTCCCTCACTGGTCATTGCAGAGGCAACTCGGTTGAAGAGATTAAATGGCCTCTCCTGCTCCTAGCTTCTAACATTGTGGAGAGCTCACAAAACATACCACTCCTTGAATTGTATCAACCACAACAGATACATTTACTCGACTTTCACAGAGGAGCAATGCAAGAGCAGGCACACAATCAACAGGGGCAACTGTGAATGACATGAAACATGACAGTCAACCATCAACAATGCATTACTAGCAACAATGAAGGTCATCACCAGCTCCAACTGTTATATTGAAATTAATGACCCTGAAATAAGCCACTCTCATC
This sequence comes from Rhina ancylostomus, assembly GCA_030265395.1. Lineage (NCBI taxonomy): Eukaryota > Metazoa > Chordata > Chondrichthyes > Rhinopristiformes > Rhinidae > Rhina > Rhina ancylostomus. The sequence continues at coordinate 24,352,314 of JARFYF010000054.1, forward strand.
TGCATTCAATCAGTAACTGAAGCTCTTTTTCAGCACTCAGTCACTTCAGTAGAGGTACGTTGCTACAGTTTTACAATACTCCATTTCCTTTGTCACTTTGATTGTATACATCAATATCTAGAGAAGACCTCAAAATAGAAAGGGTTCATAGTTCAGTAACTCACTGTGTATGCCATGACCAGAAAATTATGCCCCTTGCTGGATATGGATCAAACAAAAATAAAACCAACTGCATACTGCTCTTTCAAAAAAATGGAGAACTGAACAACCGATTGCCGATGAATCTAATTCACTAGCAAAGATCAGATGCAGCGTTGCATACAAATAAATAAGATCCTCCCTGCAGTGTGAAAATACCATTGTTGCAGATGTCGGAAAGAACAAAAAATGCCAGGGCATTCAGGTCAGGCAGCAGCTGTGTAGAGAACGGCATTATATCAAGTTTATGACCTTCTGATGGAACCATCAGAACTGTTGCAATGATAGGCTCTCATCCTGCAGTTTTAACTGCTTCTCTCTCTCCACAGATACAGCCTGATCTGCTGTTGTTTACATGGTTATATATGTTAATTGGGATCGTATGTCCCAACATTGAGGGAAAACTGAACAGTTTACACAAGACTGCAATACGAATGGAAGAACAGCTCATTTGTGCACTGGAGCCGCCAGGAGATGAATCACTGCTGCAAGACAGACAGGTGCAGGCTACATCATCAGCCAGAACTTCTAACTGTGTCATCAATCAATGGAATTTTTCATTGGATAACTTTACAAATGTGGATTCTTTATTTTTCCTCAGAATAGAACACATTTGATTTGATCTGCTTCTGCACAGTGACTGCTTTTGCAAATTAAAATGATAGGCTAGACAATTTATTCCAAATGTCAGAATTTTATTTAGCAATAATCCATAGGTTGGTGGGGCATGTGGGGAACGAGCCTTCGACCTGTGTTTATCTACTTTTTATTTTAATTAGTTCACACATTCTACTCTGGATTGCTCCTCTCATGAAGCCAGCTGTGGTGGATTAACATCAAACCAATTAGCACTCGTTGATTCAGGTAAGAGAATGGGGAGTAGGCCATTCAGTGCCTCAAAGCTGCCCCACCATTCAACGTGACTGAGTTGCCCCAAGTCTCATCTCTGCCTGGTCCCCAGTCCTTGTATTCCTTAATCTTCCATAAATTTATCTACTTTTTAAAAAAAATATTCCCACTGAAAGTCTCCACGACCATCTGGGATACAGAATTCCAGGGGTTTACCACCCACTACAAGTAGTAGCTCCAAGAGACCTCAATTCTAGAAGGCCACTCCCTGAGCTTGTAACTATGTCCCCTTGTGGAAGATCCTCCCATTGGTAGAAACATCTCCACATCTATGCTGGTGCAGCTCCCATATAACCAACTTGCATGTTTCAATGAAATCACCTGTAATTCTTCTAAACTCCAAAGAATACATAGCTAATTTAGTTAGTTGCTCATGATAGAGCAACTCCCTCATGGCAGGATTGAGCCCAGTAAATCTCTTTTGGACTGCCTCTGATGTCAGTATGGCTTGTCTCAAATAAGGGGACAAAACTGTGCCAGGAGTTTCTGTGACCAACACTAACAGCAGCAGATGTGTTGTAGCTCACCGCTTTCAGCAGCATTTCCTGAACCACCTGCGCTGTTTGCTCACAACCCAAGCTGACGTTGGTATTAACTGTCAGATGAGCACTTCTGTACTTCCCCATCCACGCCACAGTGGGTAAATATCCTCCCAACACCCTCCAATTCATTTCAAGCATCGATGAAGGAATCTTGCCTCAAAATCCCTTATCCTCTTCATCAATTGACCCCAGCTATACCCAAGCTGGTAGAACCTTTAGCTCAACAGTAGTAGGCTTGATTCATTCAAGGATTTTATTTTAAAATTTACAGGACAGGGTTAAAAGGTCATCGCAGGTCTGATGGAATATTCATCATCTTCTGAGTAAATTATTTTTCATTATTCATTATTTTTCCCCCAATTTTCACTGCCAACTCCCACCTCCTCCACCAGCCCCTCCCCCGAGCTTCATCACACATCCTACCAGTCACCCTCAGAGTCCACACATACACCACCCCCACCCCCGATCTATCCATTCCATGAGCAATGGAGGATACAGGCAGTACAAAACTAGAGACGAAAAATAAGGGGGAGGACAGTGAAAACTAACAGAGGCAAAAGAGGGATGAGAAAATCAAGCATCGTGCTGCCAAGTGTGTGCGTCTTTCTGAGGTAATTAGCATTTATTATAATTATTAAGTCTCAGAAGCTAAAAGGTAAAACTACGAGGTAAATAGCGTGAAGGTGCGTGTGCTGCAGGGGGCGGGGACTTGCATTGGAGAGATGGAAATGCAACTCCACTCATTTGTATGACAATCATGTCCAATTAGTTGATCCAAACCCACGGGGCAGGTCGGTTTCCACAGCAGAGGTGGAATGGCCGTTCCCATTGCCAGGATTCGGGGGCTGGATGGATTACTAAACTCGGAAGAAATCCTGATTAAAATGCAGCACTGCCGAGCAGGTTCGGGCTGCAAGAACCAGGAGTAGAGAGAGAGAGAGAGACTACTCAGTATTCATCCGACGACTCGGATCAGGGGCTAGAAGGATCAATCATACCTGGCCATCCTTCACCTGCTGCCCTGTAAATCATTCCCAGGATATTATCCCAACACACCGGGACCCCTCCCGGCACCGCTCCCCTCCCACAACACCCGGCTCCGAGAGAGCGATTCCAGGTGAGACCCGCTTCCCGGGGCAGTTCGGTCTCAACGTTGAGCCGCAGGGATGCGGCTGAAGTTCCGAGCTGTCCTGTCTGATCCCCGTCTCCTCCCTCCCTCTCTCTCTCGGGCTGAGCACAGGCTCCGCACTGACGCCAGTGTCAACAAAGCCAGGCACAATTTGTATCCAATATTCAGAGACAAAAAAATAACCCGACTGCTTCCCCTGTCTGACTGCAGCAACTGATCACTCCCCCTCCCTCCCTCCCTCCTGAGTCAACTGCACCACGCCATCTCTCCAGCCCCGTTACCCGACCGGGCTGTTGCATCTGCAGCCAAGGACCAACGTGCACGAATTCACCCCCACCGCTCCTCCGGTTCTCGATACTCACAGCCCGCAACTCCTGGGTGCGATCTTTCATCTCTCCGGTATCTTGGAAGCTCGGTTGGGTTGGGGTTCGGAACGGTTCTGGGCGCGCACCGTGCACAAGAGGATGGCGATGCCGAGCTCTGCGGATTCTCTTCCCCCACTCACCGGGCGAAGGAGGCGGCTCCGAGGGCTGCCAGCTTCCGGCAAAGCGCATGTCGGGGCGGAGCCCGGCAAGGCTCACTTCGTCCACGGGGGAAAAAGATGACAAAACCTTCCTGACATCAAAAACTGACACCGGATTCTGCAACTTGCAGGCATCTCACTCACAGAAGGCAGTGAAATTAACACACGGCGCTATAACATTAACAAATATAATGAAATTAACGATTAAATTCTGTGAAATTAACACATAAAATTGTTGCCATTAACGCAATACATGGTGAAACCAACACTGAAATTAAGTGATTTTTATTAGGTGAAATTAACACGACACATTGTGCAATTAACAGTACAATTAACATGAGATATGGTGGAATTAAAGATTAAATTAACATAACGCACAATTATATTAACAGTGAAATTAACACAATTTTCAAATTTACAGTGCAATTAGCACAATACATGTTGGAATTAGTGAGATTAACAGAACGCAAGATTAAATTAACAGGAGCATTATCACTGCACTTCGTGAAATTAACACAACCGTGGAAAACAAAAAAAACGATGAATTTACGTGTGACATTAGCAGTGAAAGTAGAAGTGAAATTAACAACACCATTTAACAATAAAGTTAACAACACTGAAATAACATGTGAAATTACCACTTGGCGGAATTAACAGTCATTTTAACACAACACATGGAGGAATTGACAGTAAAAGTAACAAGACCCTGTGAAATTTACACAACATGTAGTGACATTAAACATGGTTTAATTTGCTACATTATGCTCGATGTAAAAATTGTGGGAGGTGCTTGAAGGAAAAAATGGCAGAGAAGTGCAAACCAGAAGTGACTGAAGGCTCGTCTGAGGGGGGAAACTTTAAGGAGACTCAAAGGACCATTTCTATTTAAGATTTAGGTGGGTGAAAGCTTGGAGGAGAAAAATTAAAAGGGGATGAAAGGATTCTCGAAACTCCCACCCCCCAACAGAACAGGTGAAGCGGTGGAATGAAAATGAATGAATTTCTGCTGTGGATTTTTTGAGCACACTGCGGTCGTCGTGCATTGTCCAAGAGCAGGTGCAGAGCTCCGGATAGTGCTCAGCCTCTTAGGTGTTAATAGTAACCCCCACACTGACGAAAGAATTGTATCACATGGTTTGAATTAATAGGAAGATGGAACTTAGTGACGCTTGCGCTTGTGCGGAAGGTGGTGGAGTTATCAAACCATTGAGTTGCACGTTGATGAGAAAGAGGAACAAGGACAAAGCGATGGGTAATTATACTGATGACAAGGAGGAGACAATATTGGAGACACGCTCGCTCTGTTCACTTGGCCGAGAACGGTGAGTCACGACGTCAATCTCCTGAACTTCAATCCTCTGAAAATACGGACAATCCACGGTTTTGAATTCAATGGAGAAGTTAAGGAAGAACTTCAACACATCAAGCAGTGAAACTAACGTCCTGCCATGAAATTCATATGGACTATGACGAAAATAATCAAACGCCACGAAGTTATACAATGCGCAGGAAAGTAAAAATGCAAAATCAAATATTGCCCCAGAAAGTGTTCCTGGAACAATATACAAATATAAAATTAATGCAACAATGAATTGAATATAGAACGATATTTATGTGGTGTGATAGTATATGAAATTAGCTAGGCGTGGTCAAGTGGCCGCAATGGTAAAGACCCTACCTAAACCACAATATTGTGGGGACTACAGATTCCATATGAACTGGCCTCGACTCAATGAGCCAGGTCAGCTGACCCGCTCCTTTTCTGGGCTCATTGGCGTCCATCTCCCCTGAGTGCTGAGTTTTCGTCCTCCTCTCGGTTACTCCTAAAGTGTGCCCTCCCGCCGAACCCAGACCCGGCGAACCCAACCA
>JARFYF010000054.1:24523634-24534046 GCA_030265395.1 Rhina ancylostomus
GAACGTACAAACTCCTTACAGACAGCGGCCGGAATTGAACCCGGGTCGCTGGCGCTGTAATAGCGTTATGCTAACCGCTACACGTCAGTATGCTGTCAATTTCCCCAAGTTCTGGTAACCACTCCCCTCTGTCCTCCACCACATCCCCATCCCTCGGGCCCCCTCACCCCTTCCCCTGCTCTCACAACCTGCCCATTGCCTCCTTCTGGTTCCCCACCTCCTTCCCTTTATTCCGTGGTCCACTGTCCTCTCTTATCCGATCCCATCTTCTTCAGCCCTTTGCATCTTCCACTTATCACCTCCCAGCTTCTCACATCACTCCCACTTCTGTCCCCCCACCCCCGCACCCACGTACCTTGCCTCTCTCACCTGTCCCCCACCTGTTCTTTCTTTTTCAATCTTTTTATTGAATTTCAAATTAATTCAAATTGATGCACATTACATTAATAATCATACATATGATACAAACAGATCGGGATAGCAATAATAACAATTAATATTTATACTCACGAGGAGTAAGATATGTAATCTCGAACTCCCCACTCTTGCTACGTGTACATGATGGGGGAAGAAAGAAGAAAAGATTTAATTGCACGAAGAGAAAGCCCCAAAATCAAAAAAAAAAGTGTAATATTAAACAAAAGCAAACCAAAAACTTCAAAAGAAGAAAAAACTGGACTGATATTTCCTCGAATTAAAAAATAACCCATTCTTAAGTCGTCAGCTCTGTTCCTATCCCCCACCGGTTCATACTCCTCCCCCTTCCATTCCAGCTCCCGCCCTCTTCCTTCCCAGTCCTGATGAAGGGTCTCAGCCCGAAACGTTGACTGTTTATTTCCCTCCACAGATGCTGCCCGACCCGCTGAGTTCCTCCGGCACTTCATTTGTGTTGCCCCAGTATATTGTTGCCGCCGGCTCCACCTGTCTGCCACTTTCTTGTGATTCACATACAAAAAGTTCTAGATCCCTTTGTAGTCGATTGGATTCCCTCTTTATTTAGATCATGTTTTGCCTTAGCAAAATTCATGACCTCACACTTTCCCACATTACCTGCATTTGCCTCGGTCTCACCTCGCTCCCTCAGTCTACCTATATCCTGTTGCAGGCTTCAAATATCCTCACCACAACATTCCCTCACATCTATTTCTGTGTCATCAGAAAACTTGGCCAACTGAGGGGCCAAGAACTGATCCTCGGGAAACTCCACTGCATTATATTTCCAAATCAGGTTATTATTGCTGATTTGAATGTCAGTAAATTAGTTGTTCTGCAGCAGCAGTATAGTGCACAACATAAAAACTACTGTAAATTACCAAATAAATAAATAAATAGTGCAAACAAAAGGAATAACGAGGCAGTGTTCATGGGTTCGTTCAGAAATCTGATGGCGGAGGGGAAGAAGCTGTTCCTGAATCATTGAGTGGGGGTCTTCAGGCTCCTGGACCCCCTCCCCGATGGTGGTAACGAGGGGAGGGCATGTCCCGGGTGGGGAGGGTCCTCGGTGATGGACGCCGCTTCCTTGAGGCACCGCCTGTTGAAGATGTCCTTGATGCTGGGGAGGGTTGTTCCCAACGTAGCCTGTAGTGAGGATTGTATGTCAACGTTTGAAAGGAATGCACAAGGTGAAAAGAATGCCAGTAATCTTAAATTGGGTGTGTTCAGAGTACAGGTCAGGTATATTAGCTTGTAAAGTGAGACTAATCTTTGAGGTGGAATCCATCATCTGAATTGAAGTACATTTCATTCATTTGCTTTGTTTGAAATGGTTATATGTTGATTAAATTTGTAAAACATTGCTAACCCAGAAGAGGTGCAAATGGCAGGATAAAGGGCCAATTGGTGCGGCTTTTTTCTCCCTTTTACTAACCTTAGGCGATCCCTCCAGATCAAGGATGACTTGATTCCCGTACTGTGGGTTCTGAGGTGACATAAGACCAATGTGGGAATTGCAGAAATGCCTGACCTGGCAGGCAAGCGGGTCATTTATTAGGTGGTGTGCACCATCCATTGTTTGCGCAGAGATTCCGTGTTCTGTGCAAGATCTCAATACTATTGAATACTCCTCTAGTTTGAGTGCCTCTGGGCAAGGCATTCTCAAGAGCCAGTGGGGATGTTACAATTCTTACAAGGAGGCTTAGAGCACATCCTTGAATCTTTTCCTCTGTGCACTAGTACCTACATATTGCTGATCTAAAAAGATAGTAAGAAATGACACAAATGAAAAAAACCTCAAAACAACCCCTTTTATTATAACATAGGTGTCATTTCTAAAATACTGGTGAAGTACTTTGGAACGTTGTGAGGTTGTAAAAGATGCAATATAGGTGTTTTTTTTCACCACTCTGATTTCTTTCTTCATGGCCTATTTCTATTTGTGAAATACTTTGGAACACATTGTAATAAAACTACTAAACTGCATCACTTAAGCAAGTAGTTTAATGATCTTGAAATAACTTAACTTGAAGAAATACCTACATCCTACAATATCCAACAAAGAAAATATTACAATTCCACTGAATGCAATTTCCTTTGCATGCAAGTGAGCCTGACACTACAAAACAAGAATATATAAATCTGAATTGGGCCATTGCAGATGCCACAGACTTGGGGGCATGGTGAACTGAGATGGGGATATAAATAACCTTAAAGGAGTTGGTGAAATGGGAAGACAGATGGCAAGTGGAATTTAACTCTGAGAAATGTGAAATGTCAGATTTGGGTAAGAAGCATAGGAGGCTATATAAATGAGGGGACACAATTCTAAAAAGGCTCCAGAAACACAGAGATCTAGGGGTAAAGGGTTCATTGAAAAATGCAGGGCAGTAGGGAAAGTGGTAAAGAAAGGATCTGCAATCCTTGGCCTTATAACTAGAAGCACTGAGTAAATCTGACCCATAACCAGGGGCGGTAGAGTGATGCAGTTCGTTGAACCGCTGCCTCGCAGTGCCAGAAATCCAGGTTCAGTCCTGACCGTGGGTGCTGTCTGTGTTCTCTTTGTGACTGCTTTGATTTCCTTCCACATCCCTAAAATTTGCAGATTGCCACTTAACTTGCCCCAGGTGAGTAGAATCTGGGAGTAGTGGGGAGAATAAAGAGGGGGATTAATGTGGGATTAGTGTAAATGGGTAGTTGATGATTAGTGCAAACTTGGTGGTCTGAAAGGTGTGATTCATGCTGTATCTCTCCATGACACTAGGATTCTTTGATATTCCTGTGATCAGATTTGTGCTTGGTGCAGCTGGCTGGATTGATGTCTAATATGCAGTGCTGAATGATGCTCTATTTGGCCCACTACCCAGAAGATACCTCACAGCACCCCCACTGTGCTTTCCTCATGCCCATACTGACATTGTTTAGGTGTATGAATAGGACTGATCTGGCCCTCCCAATCCCAGAACTGGAAGGCAAGATGTAATGAAGCCATGGTGGAAACTTGGCTTCATCCAGCATATTGCTGAGACAATGCTCTAGACTCCACTGATATTCAGGTCATTTAAAAATTATTATAATTAATTTCAAGTATTGTATCTGAAATAATATTCATTGAAACAATAATAAATAAAAGCATTAAACTAAAGTAAAATAACTAAATGAATTTGTCTCTTTCTTCCTAATCTCCACACCAAGAATACCTATACAAATGTATAGAGATTCTGATCTTGCACTAGGTTTGACTGGCATAGAATCACAGTGTTGGAAACCCTAATGTAATGTGGGGAAGCTGATCAATGAGGGGTCAAGCCATGGAGCAGAGAGCGCAATGCATTGGCACATAGTTTCCTAGTTACCTGCAAGCATCTGAACACAGATGGTTCTCTTTAAAGCTACTGGGCGCAACCAGCATGATTTGGCCTGGGTTTTGCTGACACTGGTCTTCTGCTCATGCTCAGTCATAACGGAAATGGCTACTGAGGGCCTATCTTGCAATGAAGACTTAAATGGCACAAAAGCTTCAAAAGCACCATAGAGAACCCCACCTACAAAATGTTTGTGACAACTGGCAACATCTTACCCTTGCTTTGTCATGGACATCAAACAACACATTGAAGAAGTTCCACATATTAAATCTCCCTTGATAGCCAGCAAAGACTTAAGCTCAGCTTTTCCAGCTGTCAAAATTATTAGGATTTCTAAATATCTCTGAATGTGTGACAAAATAAAATCTCAAAAATATTTAAATATTTTAAGAATAGAGTAAAATCAACAAAAATGCTTAAAACACTTTTAGATAAATAAAAGCTCTAAACAAAACACAGATAATGTTTTTAAAAGAAGGAACTTACCTTCTTACCTTACTTCCACTGCAATCCCTGTTGACATCAGTGGGATTACAGATCCTGCTTCAGGTCTAACTTGGCACAAGATCAGAGAACTGATTTCCCCAACGCTTATGAATGGGGATATCCAGGGTAGATGGATCTGGGCTCCTGCAGCAGAGGGTATTGAAACCTATGGCTCTAACTGATGGTGAGTACAGGATTCCAAAACATGATTGCGCATGCATGGAAGTCCTAGACTTGCTGACTTTTAGAAAGATAAATGTCAGTGTTTCTGTTGGGAGCCACCAGAATTTATCGACAAAATGTGGGCCAATGATATCTTGTATCAGCAAGGATATCATAGTTTTAATACCTTTAAAAGAGTTGAGGGAAGTACACGAAGGAATAAAGAAAACATTTAACATCTGTGAAATGAATATTAAAAGTATGTACATTTTCCTTTTGAGCTTATTTCTGAATGTTCAGAGAATATAATGATAAGCTAGATTGTATGACCTTAGCATAGTTTAAACATAAAATGTTGCCTCAATATGAAGAAAAAGCCAGCAGTGAGAGAGAATGTGGATGCTTTCATCCTATCAAAATGACAGTTCTGGATGGGTTTCGAGCTATTCAACCTTCATTTTCCATTTCCTTTTTAAAATCCAACTGAAGTTTTGCTGTTACAGATTTTGCATTCCATGGATCCTGTGAGAATGTAATAATTTCTACAGCAGAGTACCCAATGAATTTACATGTAGATGTTTTACCTGGTTCTGTAGATATTATGAATCTGAATAATAGGAGGTTCAGTATAAACAATTGGCAGTGCAGTGAATTGACTGTTGGTGTAGTTTTCTGAGAGCAGCTGACTATTGATCTCTTGTTGTCCCAATTCTGAAAATTGTGTACAGTGGGGTGACCACAGACCACGTTAAATGGATGTTGGTTTTGTAATAACTGCTGCAGACCCACTTATCAATCATTCTCAAGTTGAAATCAGTCACTTTGTCTGAATGTGTGAAAGTCAAAGTCAAGTTTATTGTTACATGCACAAGTACATGTATGCACAGGTGCATTGAAAAACTTGCAGCAGCATCACAAGCACATAAGCGTCACATAAGCAGCATTCACAAGAAAAGACATAAATTACACAATTTTTACAAGAAAGAACACGATTAGAACAAAAAAGACAAAGTACATTTTAGTGCAAAGTGATCAAAGTGGTCACAGTGTTGCTAAACTGTAGTGATCAGGGTTTTGCCAGTTGGTTCAGGAATCGAATGGTTGAAGGGAAGTAGCTGTTCTTGAACCTAGTGGTGTGGGACTTTGGGCTTCTGTACCTCCTGCCTCATGGTAACTGCAAACAGTTGGCATGGCCCGGCTGATGGAGATCTTTGATAGGTGTTGCCTTCCTGTCAACACTATCAATGATGGGGCGGGATGTGCCCATGACGTATCGGGCAGAGTCCACTACTCTCTGCAGCTTCTTGTACTCCTGTGCATTGGAATTGCCGTACTGGATCATGATATAGTCAAAGTGTGTTATGTTCCTTTAAATATGGAAAAATATATCAAATGTATCTTTCATGAGACATTACCTGTAAATGTGTTAGTATTTTCCATGTTGTGTATTGACAATACTTGCAGCCAGAGTCCAATGACGAACAGTTAAAGTTGTTGGCAGGTTGTTAACTGTTGCTAACAATCAGATTTCAATGTGCTATAATCCAACTGAAAGCTGCTTGTTTAACTTTGGCTTGTAGCAAATGTGATACAAACTGTTTCTGGAACTTTCCTTAGGCCAGTGATTGTGGCATCTTGGTAGATCTAAAATTTAGGAACCCCAGATTTATGCAACAATATGGCTGGTATTTAGTTAATTAAGGCTATGTAATTAACAAGTTCATAACTTTGGTAAGCTTCTTGTTGCTGTATAGCCAGAACCACCTTAATATATTATAGTTGATATTGCTTTCTGCCTCAAGTACATTCCTGCACTAGACCCATGGTCCTGCTTATCTTTTGCAGCTCTGCAGCTCTCTAATTTCTTAATGCCTCACCGCTGCTGCCTTCATCCAAAGTGGAGTGTCCACAAACAGTGACCAGTGCATCTCATCCCAGACTACTCCGATGGTCTCTGCTGTCTAAGACTTCTTCAGCTGTCTCTGAATATCTCTGATGAAATATCTTTTGTTAATTAAGACTATTTTTTAAATATTTTTAAAAATTAAAAATAAACATACTGTATGGGACATAAATATGAAGTGAAATGAAAATCCTAACCTTAATGTACCGTAAGTCTGGAAACATCAGCAGTGAATGCGTAAAGCTGGGGGCCAGGTGTATCTAGCCCTCAACTCGGGACAGTCCGGAACTGCCACTCAGTGTTTTCAGTGTGTAGGAGGTTATAAAGTACTGATCCATGGTGAGGACGTAGCTTGTGGTTCTCTTACAAATAAAATACTTAAATACAGTCCAGCCCATTAACTTGAAAATTAATCCAGAATTAATTAGAAAGGTTCCTCAGCCCAATGACAGGATAACCCTTCTCATTCCTATTAATGAATTGTTTTGGCTGGTTTATCAACCGTGTTCTGTAAACATATGGAACTACTTGGCTAATGAACACTGATACCAAACAAACCACATAAATAGAGAGTGATATTATCTCCATCTGATAGACAACCCTTAAGGGACCTGATTTGTCTCCTTGATAATCACTACTTGGTCTTTCGAGAGACAGATTGCTGATGTAAGAAAATGTCATTGTCATGTCTGGATTTTTGACTGGTTATGATTGTCAAATAGTCCTAACCAGATCTTGTTTACTTTTCACAGGCAACAGAATTATGTAAAAAACGGAAAGAATGTGAAAGCCATGAACAAGAAATAAAGAAACGCCAGCGGATATGTCAGGATCTGGTATGTGGGCTCCTAATTATTTTAATGTATAAATTTGAAAGAGCATGAAGATGGGCAGGGCTCTCCTGAATCCCACTGTGCATTGTAACTTTTCCACAATATTAATATAAAATGTATAAAAATGAACTTTGTGAGAATATGTATTTACTGTGTATAATTTAGCCAGTTTATATGCAGCATATGTATAGTTCAGAGAAGTGTTTGAAATACATATATGCACAAATAATATGTTGATAGTAACTGGAATTTTAAGCAAGATGCTTTTTACTTTAATATGATATTAAAGTTGTTAGTGTCAAAAGTTTTGCTTGTAGCACTTTGCAATTCAATTTCAATGATTTCCTGTTCCAATTTATGGAGTTAGCATGTCCATGAAGTAGACATCTCTGAAGTTTCAGCATTGAAATTATGAAGAAGGGTCAATGACCTGCAGAGTTAACTCTGATTCTGCTTTTACGGATCTTTCTTGGCTTGCTTGAATGCTTCTGGCTTTTTTTGTTTTTGTTTCCAGCATCTGTTTCTTTCAATTGAAATCATGTTGCCTGGGCCAAATGGGTGATTGGATGTTGGAAATGAGATATTGCTGAATTCCTATTTTGCATTGTTACTTTAATCAAAAAAACTTTTTCCATTAATAGTGGCAATGCTATGGCGTGGTCTGTGAGACAGCACAAAATTTCCTTTTGCCTTGTATCTGAATCTGTCCATAGAAGAAAGGCTAATGACTAAACCTGCACCCACCTAGAGTTTAGAGACATTAATGTTCAGGGCTAGATGTTTACTCCATTTAGATATTTAAGTTATTATTATTCATACTTGTAAGTGAATTTTTTTTTTGTTAGAGTAAAACTGAACAGACCTTCAAGCAGCCTAGAGCCTTTGAGCTGGAAAGGTTCTTGCACTATAAAGGTTTCAACAGATTGAAATTAAGTAATTTGAGTGAAATTAGTACAGTGTCAGAAATTTTGATGTCTGATGATATGGTTAGGTGTTCCAGTTTGTTGCTTTGCCTCATTCTGAGCATCATGTGCAGTTTATGATGGTGCTTAAATGCATACATGTGACTTTGGGAGGTCTCCCTGAACTATCTTCTAAATTTGGGCCTTGTGAGTACCAAACCCAGACTATCAGAGTGTTTGACTGTAGTTCTCTGACTGTATCCCACTGAGGTGCGGTATGTTGTTGTTCTGAATTGAGATACATTGGCTCAGTGGTAAGATCAGATGGTCTTTATGCACCAGACCTACCTCTTCCCATCTATTTACCCCAACCCTGTCAGCACATCCTCTGTTCCTTTGTTGTGATCTGGAATTCACTGCCTAAATGAATGGTGGAAGCATATTGAGTAGTGACAATCAAAAGGAAAATGGATAAATACCTGAAGGAAAAATAATAATTAGGAAAAAAGGTAATTGGATACCTCTACCAAAGAATTAGTACACCGATGGTGGGCTGAAATGTCTCTTTGTGTTTTATTCAGTGATTCATTCAAGGTGTATTACTGTGCCAGTACCTAGCCATTTGCACTTGTTCTCTCCATTGGAATTAGTGGAAACACTATTCCTGTGCCAGGTCTGGCTTGGAGCAGGTTGTTCTTATTGTCAACCGTAGACCATCTTTATTGAAGGAGTCTATTGTCAGAGCACATTGAGGTAAATGACCACTAGCAACTCACCGCATTTTAGATTTTCTATGTTTGCATGCATATGCTCAGAAATGCATAAATTGCTCCCAGTGTGCTGATTAATGTCACTGGCAGCAGTGGGACCCAGTTTATGCAACTGCATTCACAGTGTCAGCAGTTCCTGAAGCAGTGCGACAGCAGCAGTCCTGTGGCTGCATTCACTCTGGTTGTGCTCTGTACCTGCTGTTACTCCACCAGCTTTGAGCATATCTACAGTGTTGTTTGAGAAAGAAAGCTTTATTTGCAGAAATAAATTACTACCTGCTAGAACCAGAAATTGGGGACCAGAAGCAACTCAAACCCTTGCTGTGAGATCCTCTGTGTTGATTACACCTCTCACACAGTTAAACCATCACGGGGGGAGGGGGGAGCCATAACAAACCCTCCCCAAACGAGGTGAGGCCCCTAGTTTTTTAAACTGGCATGCCTCCCATTCTATCATTTTGAACAGGTGACCTCTCTAGAAACACTATCAATATCAGAGATACCTCTGGCATTTTGTTCTTTGTATTTCTATTTATTGTAACTAGCAATACTATCATACAACCAAGTTCTGGTTTTAGTAGGTACTAATTTACTTTTGAAAATAAGAGTTTCTTTCTCAAACAACCCTGCTGATTTTGTTTAAAGCTGATGGTGTGGCATCAGGTACATAACACAGCTACCTACTGCAAAAATTGGTTCTCTTATTCTTTCCCAATAACTATACATGTACTCCAATTTCAGAAAAAAAAGCATTGTTAGAATAAAAAGATAGGATGTGCTTAAAATGATCTGGAGCCTTTGAGAATCAGTGGCTGGAAGCAGGCTGAAGGTTTATGGCAGTCTAAAATGATATACTTTGTACTGTCCTTATTAGGATGTTTGTGTTGTTACTTACAGGAGAATGAGCTGAAACAAGTCTGGAGTGAGAATGCACGGCTAACTGAAGAGACTATTAGACTCAGCCAAGAGGCACAGGAGACCGATAAGGTGACCGCCTCTGTTCAGTGCATTGAATCTGCTCTTCTGCCCATACATCTGAGTGGACAGATATATGCTTTGTAGGGTTTACCTCATATAGGCCTGTTCTAAGCATGTGCCATAATGTTGCATATTCCACAATCAGCCTGTCCTTCATTCAGAAAGGAATTGGTTTCTTACTTCTGTGCCAGTTACATATTTGTATTTCATGGTTAGCATATAGAACATAGAATTAAAAATCCTTTTAAACTTATTCATAAGGTTTGCTTCCCTTATTATTTCCTGTGTGTGCCCTTGTCCCATCAGCCCCAAAATGTACTGTCCTCTAATCATATTATTCTGACTGCTCTCCTCAATTTATTCTGTACTTTCTACCTTCACTGCATTTTGTTTTGACTTTTCTTTACTCCAACTCTTAGCCCATCAAGTATTGAACCTACGTCATTCCATTTTATACCATATCGGGCAGACCTCCCCTCATCCCAGCACACACTGCCCTCCCCTCATCCTTTGCTAACATCATTGCATGTTGCCCTCTCCTCACCTACCTGTTAGCTGTTGCTCACTCTCCCTACTACATG
>JARFYF010000054.1:24539954-24556299 GCA_030265395.1 Rhina ancylostomus
TGCATCTCATAATTTTAAACACTTCTATAAGGTCACCCCTCATTCCCCAATGTTCCAAGGAATAAAGACCCAGCCTGGCCAACCTCTCCCTGTAACTCAGGCCCTCTAGTCCTGGCAACATCTTCATAAACCTTCTCCGCACTCTTTTCAGTTTAACCACATCTTTTCTACAATAGAGCAAGGTAGGGTGAATGTGCATTTAGACTTGCAGATACTGTCTACAGCTTGGGGTCCAGTTCCTGCCGTGTTGATTTCATACTTCATGGTTGAGTTACTTCTTGCTGCTCAGAGAGAGATCTACACACACTCTGCAGACAAGTACACAACCTGATTTGCAGCTATTAAGTATTAACGATGTTGATAGCAGTGTGCGCACTGTGTGAATATTTATCTAAACAATGGTATCTTTAAAGTGTGAGGCAGAGAAACACTGACTGATTTAACAGCTGGTTCAGTACTTAATGCAGGCTGTGGGAGACGTGGTATAGTCTGATTCCCCACCCGCAGAGTCTGTGCTCTGGATGGGTAGAAAATTATGGAGCTCTGTGCCTGACTCTCCAAAGAGCACCCACAGCTATGGCTCCACACCCTGCCTGCTCATTTGTAGCTGTCACTTGCATGAAATGCCCCACTTTTTCAAAATTTTCAAGTTCTCATCCCCAAAGGTCTCCAGCTCCACGGTCCCTCTGAAATCTCTGAGTCTCTGCACATTCCTGAATTTGGCCCCCCCCCCCACTTCTGATGATCAAGGCCTTTGTGTCTGCAGTTCCCTCCTTAAAACCACCCCACCTTTTAAGTTATGCCCTAAAAATTTGGTCCAGCCTTGGTTACCCATCCTAATATCTATCTCTGTGTCCTGAGTCAGTGTTTATTTGTGTGCTCCTGAGGGGCCTTGGGAGGTTTCATTACCTTAGAGTTACATAAGCACAAATTGTGCTGTTGTGCAAGGAATAAGCTCTTTATGGCATTATGCAGACAAGCAACAAGAGTTTTATTTATCCGATCAGACACTCCCAGGGTAGGGATAACACAATGTAGGTAAAGCCTTACTCTGTCTCCAGCTCACGCTGTCCCTGCCCTAGACCTACGTCCCTGTCCCTGCCTTACTGTGTAGCAGCACAGTGAAGATTTTCTGCTTTTATCCCCACTTCAGTTTAAAATAACTTTATTAAAACAACAATAAAGATTTAAAATTTAAAAAAAAATTATCCACTGTACCCAGATGACAGGCATGCAAGAGGTTACAGGGAAATGAAGAGGGGGAATTGAACTCTTGCGAATGCTCTGAGAGGCGGCATCAACTTGACGGGCTGAAATGACCTCCGTCTATGCTATAAGGAAATGTGGAAATATCTTTCAAACAACACAGACTGTTCTTATAAACATTTCACATTCAGCTTCCTTACAGTTACAGAGAGGTTATATTCAGAACAGTGTTAGCACATCCTGATCTGTTTATCTTTCAGTCTACTGCATACTCAGTGCTTCATAACCAATCCATGTCCTGCACTGACAAAAAGTAGCAGTACCATTTTTGGCCAGAATGGAAACGATTGACAACTGCACTCCTAAGAATGATTTTACATGCACAATTTGAAATCTAATTATCCTCCTCCACTCACAGCATCATGGTGAAGAATTGACCTTACTCCTAAAATTGAGTTATTCAGTAGGCTTTGCAATATCCAAGCAGATCCTGCAGACTGTTAGCTCTGGAGCACTGTTTAAATAGATTCTTTATGATGCTTACTAACTAACTATACTTAACTTTTTAATAGCAGTTTGCCAGAAGTTCTCATCCAAAACTTTTTCCCACTCCCAACACATTGGATGATAGGATGGTGTCACCAGACATTCTGACATTGTTAATTTGGGCTAATCTGAACCAGCCATATATTGCTAACAACTCATTTGGTTTGGCTCTATATTCTCTATTTAATAATTCAATTAGCTTGTGAGAATATGGAAAATTAATGTGGTTTCACCTGGTACAGAATATCAACAAACATTATGAAGGATTCTAGTCAGCAATGGTGAACACGTGGAAATCATCTTAGAAGCTTATTAATAATATTTGTAGAGATATATGTCCATTCATTCATTAGTCTTTTCAGCCCCTGAATACAAGGATGAAGGTTTAGTTGCAACTTCAGCCCTAAATATCTATGAGTTCAGCAAGACATTTGAGAAAGTCCCATATGGCAGAATGGTCAAGAAAATAAAAGCCCAAGAGATCCAAGGGAAGATGCGAAGTTGGATTAAAGATTGGCTTGCTTGGTGGCAGATACAAATGTAAGATGGTTGTCAGAAATTTTGAGGACTGGAGGGCTGAATGCATTGTGATTCTCCAGGGCTCAGTTCCAGGCCCCTTGCTTTTTGGGGTACACCTTAATGATTTGGACTTAAATTAAGATGTTTTCTAAAGATACAAAAATTAAAAAAGAAAGGTGTAGGCTAACAAATACATGTATGGACTGGTGAGGTGGGAACAAAAGTGGCACATGGAATTAAATTGTGAGAACTGTGACATATTGCATATAAAGAGGGCTGAGAAGATAAGGGATTATATGACAGGATACTAAAGGATGTAGAGCAATACAAGGATCACGGACTGCATGTCCACAGATCTCTGAAGGTAGCCAGACAGGTAGATAAGGCAGTTAAGGCATATGGGTTAATTGCCTTTATTGGCTGAGACCTACAATACAAGAGTGGGGAGGTTACACTAGAATGTTATAAGTTGATATTAGGCCATAGTTTGATGACTGTAAATAATGTGCAACTCTGGTCACCATCTGATAGGAAGGACATGAAAGCATCAGTGAAAGTGCACAGGAAATTTACAAGGATGTTGCCCTGGCTGGAAAATTATGAGCAGAGATTGTCTGGGTTAAGGTTTTCCCTTTGACACAAAGGAAATTGAGGAGACATTTAATTGACGTGTATAAAATTATAAGAGGCTGAGAAAGGATGAACAGAAATGACGTACTTCCCTTAGCAGAAAGTATGAAAGAAGAGTTGGGGAAATGTTTGGGGGTTCTGAAGCTCACAACTTGAAAGGATGGTGGAAGGTGAAACCTTCACTACATTTATAAAGTACCTGAATAAGCATTTGAAGAACCATGACTTGCAGAGCTATGAACCAAGAGCTTGGGTAGTAGGATTAACCTTAAACCCATTTTTGGCACCAGAGCCCTGATGGGCTAAAATAATGGAACATGCAACCTTTTACCTTAATGTCATAATCAGAGTTCAGTGAGTCTTAATATCTTCCTTTCATTCACTCACATCTTGACTGTCCAATTTCTGTGAAATGTGACTACCTGTGAATGTGTTGTTGACAGTGAGCTATTAATGATCTCTGGACAGCTCGAGTTAAGGTAGAACTGTTTTCAAAGGTGCGTTAGAGCTAAAATTATTTAATTAAATAGTTAGATTTTATCACTGTTTACAATATTGATCATTGATTTCTGTTAAATTGTAGGTGTTGACCTGCCTAGATTTGCAGCAAGAGCTGGTATATTTTAGATATATTTGTGTGAAATTTATTGGATTGAGGTTCACTAATGCTTTGAAGCATGTTTGATTTAATGGTCTTCCATTTTCTCCTGCTAAAGAATACATTGGACTGCATGCAGGTACACACACAACCACCAATCCCATTTCTTTAGCATAGAGACCTGTGCGTTTGTGTTTGAAAAATCTTCTGTGCTGCATTCCATGCAATATATTAGATATATTGCTTACCTGAAAGTATACCTTCCAGTTTTAATTACTGCACTTATAAAATGAGAATCAACAGTTATGTTATTATGTTTGGTTTGTCAGTGTTTGCGTGGCTCTATAATTTTTTATGCCTGATTTATTTTAAATCAAGGCTGTGATTCAGAGTCTATTGATTGTAAGTCAGTTTCCTTTCCAACAATTGCTTTTTTTCTGTTAAACAGTAATTATCAGTACATCCTACTGTAGAAGCTAACAAAATAAGTTTCTTCATGTTACCTTTATTAAAAATATTACCGTCTCTCTGTGTTTTTGATATACCTGATAGACTCCGCCATATGTTGAGCCACATCACAGCATTGTACCTCTTGAGTTGCTTGTCAGCTTAGTTTAATTACTTTGCTCAAAATGAGAAGGTTGCAGGTTTGTACATCACTTCAGAACTTGAGAAAATAATGTTGTGTGACAAGCTTTGCCTTGCCAGAAAAATGCTGCATTATCAGTGATATTGCTCTTCAGATAAGACAAAGCAAGGTCCCATCAGCCTGTTTTATGATTGAGGCAGATGTAAAATGCAGTGAATCTATTAAATGCTGAGGGAATACATTCAGCCCCCTAGTCAGCATTCTTAACTAACACTAACAAAAATAGACAAAGTAGTGTTGTAATTACCACTGTTTGTGGTCTTGTTAAAATGGCTTGGCCATGTAGCTTATTGTATGCACCTATAATTACTTGTATGTGATTCACTAGGCAATGCTTTGTGAGATATGATGGGCCACCAGAGGAATGTTTCTATAATCCCATTTTGTACAACATTCATAATGTAAGTCAGTGCTACAGTGCTGTATCTTTTAGAAATTAAGTTTTTTTTATATTTCTGATGTAAATGTACCATTCCTTAATTATATAAACTGAAAATAGAATGCTACCAACTCAACTGATAAAAATGAGGCAGTGCTTTGTAACTAACTTATTGGAAAATCAGACTTCTGCAGTTTAATTTTACATCAAATTTGCTCCTTCACCTTGCTATCCTGTCGTCCACATTACTTGAGAATTGCAGCATCAAAATATTGACCATATAAGGATCAGAGGATCAAAGTTTAAATCAACAACTGAGGGATCATAGTATTGTAATAGGGATCAAATCACAATTCAGACAGCATTTGGAGCATGAATCAGAAGGATCTATTTTGAGGCAACATTAAATCTAAGTTAAGTGAGGATAATACTTTGTGTATTTACTGCACTTGGTAAATTTAGATTTGTTTACAATTAGCAAAGAATATTACAGGATAAATTAAACATTTCTGTCAACATCTAAATTCCATGGACATTTTATACAGTATATTGGAGATACATGAAGTTGTCACTTAGCTTTCAGATATTGGATCTGCAATGTCTGTGCTTTGTTTGCAGATTTCCCACATTAACTTTGTGATATTTTCTTCATTGAAACAATAGTCCTAGCTTCCTATAGAAATATGAGCAACACCAGGCAGAAAATTAGGAATGAGGAATAACCAAGTTCAAAGAAATGTTAGTCAAAAAAATTGCAGATGTGGGAAATCTGAAATAAAAACAGAAAATGTTGGAAAACTCAGCCGGTCAGGCAGCAGTTATGGAAAGAGAAACAGTTAATGTTTCAAATCTTAGATCCTTCATTAGAACCGAGAAAGTGAAAAAACACCACTTGTTTCTCTCTTTCTCAGTCTGATAAAGGGTCCTCGATGTGAAACGCTATCTGTTTCTCTTTGATGCTACCTGACCTGTGGAATTTTTCCAGCATTTTGTTTCAAGGAAGTGTCCATTTTTACTATAGGACATTGGGAAGGTTGCCATCTTTTTCTGACTCCAAGAGAAGAGGCAAGATGGTTACAGGGCAGAGGCTAGAGGGGCTGCAGAGTTGCAGTTCTGGGTACAAGTCAAGAGGAGGGCTAGAGCATCTAGAGTAAGGCAGCAGGGACATAGATGATAATGAAAATACATTGAATGCTTAAACCAAAATTAATATCTCCATGTCTTAAGAAAACCAAGCATCAAAGAAGTTTTATTTGTAAAAAGGAAACATTTTTTTTCCTGTTCATCTGGATTTTTCACACTTCAATAGAGAAGTGGCTTGGTGTCACTTCAGAATCCTCATTTGAGAATCCATAGGTCAGTGCAACACTACAGAGACCAAACTCCTAGCCAACTCAAAGGTAGATACTAAAACCAAAAAAATATATAGATTGAATAAGCTGCTTAAGCTATCTCTGCAAAAAGCCACTCCCACACTACTTTCAGAACACTGTTCACCACTGAAGTGGTGAAGATAGTTCTGCTGAGTTCTGCAGAACCTACTTCTGGTTCTGGGAAGTAGGCCATTTGCACACAACCATTCGATAATCTGCAAGAGCATGACTTGTCAAATTTGCTTTCAGCACCCTGGTCATTAAAATAATTCCTGATGTATGGCACCACCCTAAAGTCATTGCTATTATATATAAAAATAACAATCATCCCAAAAGATACCAGCCAAAACCTATTTTGTTCGCAACTTGCAAAATGTTTGAACACCTTATGCTTAAATGGGTGAAAGGATCCTTAGAAAATGAACAGGTGGACTTCAGGGCAACAAGTTGTTTTGACAGGGTTCATCCATTAGCAAAAATAAAGCAGTGTTTCAGAGGTAGCTGGAACTACCTTCTTAAGTTTTATTATTATCATATGTCACTAGGTGGCATGAAGACCTATTGCCAAAACTTTCAAAAAAAAAGTAATCCATTGCTGTGGAACTCTCAGGAATTTAGGTATCTTGACAAGTTCTATGTCTGTTTTGATAACAAAACCTGAAGAATATAAACTCTCGGAGTCGGTGCTTGCCGCAGCCACATCCCATTTACACAGTGGGATTAATCAACACCAGGTCCTGAAAGTCCATCTGTGCTGACAACATTGCATTGCTGACATCTGGACCTCTGGTCTTAGAAGCAAATAGTTGAATTTTTTAGAAAGCTATTTCCTGGCCTGGCACCTCGGCCCAGTCCCAATAAAACCAATGAGTCAGTTTTCCATCAGTACAAGTTGGATGCTGGGAAAAGTTTCCTTCTGCAGAAAACATTTTATCCATGACTCTCACCCTTAAAACTAGATGAAATGCTCATATATTGATGTAATCCAACTAAAATCAGCCAAAAGATTCAAGTAAAGGTGAATGGTCCAAAAACTGGCTGGGCCAACTTGGGAGAGTGCAGTTAGGAACCTCTGCTCCAGCCCACTCAGTGCTGTAACAGTGGCCCTTGGATACTTGGCTGCAGAATACTATTTTGCTTCATGACTGTGCACCTACCACACACATGGATGCTATAGGCTTAATTCCTCTAACAATGGTCACTGATGATGGTCCACTTTGTACTCAACCTGATAGCAATGTCCTCAATATGATGGAAAATTCATGGGCAACATCACCCACGCATTCAAAAAGACTTGACGAACAGCCACTTACCCATTTAAACCACACTGGCCGTTCGCAGAAGCAGCAGGTAACATCTATGTAGCTGGCACAAGCCCATTATTCAGATGTAAGTGCAGGGAATAAATACCTCATCACTCACTCCCTAGCAGAAGCTCCTAGTTTTTTTATTTCCCTTGAAGACAGTACACATCTCTGAGCAGAGTCTACACAGGTCATGGACAATGTAGCCTGCTGTTCCACAAATGAAAGATACTGGATGACTCAAAAAGTGGGAATGAGTCCCAATGCATTGAATACATAACATGAACCAATGCATTAAGATCTGTTGCAGGAGCCACTTCATTTCAGGAGGGCAGTGAGGGATCTGACTCTGATGCTTTTTGTGCCATGCAGATCAAGAAAACAATCTTTGGTTTAGGAGGAACATCTGTATCTGAATCAAAGGGACATGGATCTCCTCCCAGAGACCAGAGGACATAATCAATTGTTCAGGGATTGCTATAGTTTCGAAGAGTTATTTAGTGGAACGTTAATCTCCCCATTCAGGCAGATGTAAGAGCTATAGG
This sequence comes from Rhina ancylostomus, assembly GCA_030265395.1. NCBI lineage: Eukaryota > Metazoa > Chordata > Chondrichthyes > Rhinopristiformes > Rhinidae > Rhina > Rhina ancylostomus. The sequence goes on from JARFYF010000054.1 coordinate 24,547,704, forward strand.
GGTCTTTCTTTGGAAAACTGCCCAAGGCTTGTCCTTCAATCGCTTATACTAAATTGGTTATCTGGTCATTTATCTCATTGCAGTTTATTGAATCTTGGTATTCCCAAATTGAATGTTTTTGCCTACTTTACAACAGTAACTCCTTAACTGGCTGTAATGAAATTTGGGGGGGTATTCTAAGGTCATGAAAGGTACTATCTAAAAGCACATTATGTTTTAATTTTTGTTTGGAAGTTCCAGATGGTCACGTAAAAGAAAGGGGATGTAACTCTGTCAAGGCTCTTTTATTTTCAATTTCTCCATGCTACGTGTACAGTGCAGTATATGTATCTCTGTGAAACATCATACATACTTCACCAGCAGTGCTGAGGACCAAATCCCAGACTTAAAGCTATAGTGATACAGCAGAGGACTAGACCAGTGACTGATACATTGCAGAATAGAATTTCCATACATTGAGCACGATCATTTTCATCTTTTCCACCAGGCAAAGGTACGAGATCTTGAGGAGAAATGTCGGAGTCAAAGCACGCAGTTTAGCCTTCTCTCGCAGGAGTTGGAGCATTTCCGCCTGCAAGCTGGAAACATTGATCTACTAACCAACACTCTTGTCAACTCAGATACACCTGGACTACTCTCCCGCAGCCAGCCCCAACTACTAAATGGAGTGGAATCACCAGTGGAAAAAGGTAACAGAGTTAGAGAGGGATAAGCCTTACAAAATATATGACAGAGATTATATGAGATACTGAAAGTTCATTTGCAGAAACCTTATTTGAAATTCAGAATAATGATCTGATCTTGGGCATAGAAACTTGATAAGTCCCACTTGATCCTGTCTGACAACAATATTGTACAAGTTGTATTGAGTGCTTGCAGCTTAAATTTTAACACTTTAAGTTGAAGATTCCTTGGCCAGTTGTGATTTCAACCTGATTAAACCTTTGTGGACTTCCTGGTGCTCCTCTCATCAAAAGATTGTAGGTTCAGGTCCCAAACCAGAGATTTGACCAGTAAGATCTATAATGTTGCACTGATGGAAGTATAGTGCTTCAGATGAGGTGGTAGACTGAAGCCCTGTCTGCTCATTGAAATAAATGTAAAGACCTCATAAAAATCATTGTGAAGATGTGTAGAGGAGTTATCCCCAGTGTTTTGGACAATGTCAGTCAACAGCAATAACAATGAACTATCTGTTTATTATCATACTGTAGTTTGCGGGAGCTTTGGACCTTGCTCTATGCCTATTGATGGTCAATTTCTTATACTACACTTGAGGCTACAGTTCAAAAAAACTGCTTCATTGCTGTAAAACACTTTGGAACATCCTGAGGTCATGGAAGGTGCTTTATAAATGCAGTCTTCATCTTCGGCAGTCCCTCGGGATTGAGGATGACTTGCTTTTGCTATAGTTTTGTGGGCTCAAAGGTGGCTAATGTGGCCAATGTGAAAACGGCAGACTCTTCCACAGATGGGGTAGTAGGTGCCTGACAGGGTGGGCAGATGGGTAATTTTTGAGGTGGTGTATTCCTTTCTCTGCTTATGAAGGGTTTCTCTGTCCTTCTACTGCAAGTCCTTGAGGTTCTCAATACTGTTCTGAATTTTCCTTCTCTCTTCTGAATGGTAACGGGCCAGAGGTTCCTAGGAGGCATTGAGGATATTGCGCTTCCTCAAGCTCGAGTCTTTTTCTCTGTAGAGTGGTAATCTCCTCCTACGGAAGAGAAATTTAATAGCACTTACATGCTATGTTCATTCTTGTAGCTATAAATATCTAATAGCTTTATTGAGATGATTACAGTACTAAATTGGATTACTTGCAATGAAAGAATAAGCTGATTGTCATTATCAGGGTAAAGATCAATTGCATTGCATCTTTTATTTGGTATTATTGAACTGTAACTGATAATATTTGCTACTGCACCACTTATATAGCAGGGAATACTGTTGGGAAAATACGTAGCTTAAACTGCATGCTCAGCTAAGAACAAACAATCAGCTCCTGTCCTTCCTTCGCAGTGGGAGCTGTTAACATTCTGAAAGCTCCAGGTGAATTCTCCAGGTCAGGCAATCTGAGGCCAAGGTTATTGACACACTTTGTACACTTGTCCTACATATGTTTTCATTTTAAACGTTCTAGTGTTTGCTAAGTGTTGTATCAGTTCCTTCTTCCACTTCATTACATAGAACCAGCTGTAGTACATTTTTCCCCCATTTGAGTAGCAACACATTGACTAAGAAAAGTGTCCCAAAGCCAGTAAGATGAAACCTTGCCCTTTTTCATCAAAAGATCCTCTTCCCACATATCAGCACATTCTTAGATTTAAAAAGATATCCCACTAGCATAACAGTGGTGTAAATCTTTGCTAATTTTATTGTTAATAATTTGATTGTATGTTGTATATTTACAGTAATCTGTGACTGCTCGCTTGCTGCTAATGAGCCTAATCCAGAGTACTCCGTACCACTTTTCGATTGAGTCTTTGTGCTTTAGTGCTGTGGTATGGTCCAATTGCCAAAGCAATTTTAAAAGCATCCACATCCTCAAAAACAGCATCCTGGCATGATGTCCAACATACGCTCAAAGGACAACACCTCATTTTTTGTCTGGAAGCATTAAGGACTGCAGGACTTAATAATGAATTCTCCAGCTTCAGATCACTTGTTCATTCTTTCTGTTTGGGTCACGACTGGCCATTAATGCTTACTGTTCTTTTCTCCCTTGTTTTTACTTGTATCTTCTAGCCTGCTGAGCACATCCCAGAAGGTCAGACCGTGCAACATCACCTAAACTTCACAATATTAATAACGTATTTCACAGACAAAGGAGCTTAACTGGCTCAATGACTCAATTCAATGGCTACATCATTTCAACCCATTACATATATTCCCTTTGTTCCATCCATTACCCTCCCACACCTTTTCTTCAACGAACCTACTTTCTCTCTTTCTTAGTTCTGTTGTGAGTCTTCAACCTGAAACTATTTTTTTTTCCACAGATGCTGCCTGACCTGCTGAGTTTTTCAGCATAGAACCTTGAGCAACGCAGCACGGATACAGGCCCTTCAACCCAACCAGTCCATGCCAACCATGGTGCCCACCCAGTTAGTCCCAATTTTCTGTATTCGGCCCATATCCCTCTAAACCCCACCCTTCCATGTACTTATCCAAGTGCTTCTTAAATGATACTGTTGTACCTTCCTCAACCAATTCCTCTGGCAGCTCATTTCATAGACTTACCACCCGCTGTGTGAAAAAGATCCCTTTTAAATCTTTTCCCTCTCACCCTAATTCTATGCCCTCTAGTTTTGAACTCCCATTCCTTGGGAAAAGGCTGTACCATCCACCTCATCTATGCCTCTCATAATTTTAAAAGTTTCTATAAGGTCGTCCCTCATTCTCCTACATTACAAGGAATAAAGACCCAGCCTGGCCAACCTTTCCCAATAAACTCAGGCCCTCTAGCCCTGGCAACATCCTCATCAATCTTTTTTGCACAATTTCTAGTTTAACCACGTCTTTCCCATAACAGGTTGACCAAAACTGTACATGGTACTCCAAGTGTGGTTTCAGCATTGTCTTATATAACTGCAACATGATGTTCCAACTCCGATACTCAGTGCCCTGACTGATGAAGGCTAACTGCCTTTTTCACCACCCTGTCTACTTGTGGTGCCACTTTCAACAAACTATCCACTTGAACTCTTAGGTTCCTCTTCCATTTGACTCCCTAGTCCTCTACCATTCATAGTATAAATCCTACATTGGTTTGACTTTCCAAAATGCATCATTTCACACTTATCTGTATTGAAATCCATTTGCCACTCCTCAGCCCACTTCCCCGACTGATCAAGATCCCCGTGTAATCTATGATAACCTTCTTCATTATCAACAACACCTCCTAGTTTTGCATCATCCACAAACTGACCGATCAAGCCCTGTACACTTGCATTTGTATCATTTATATAAATAACAAGGGTCTCAACACCAACCCCTGCGGCACACCACTAGTGTCTGGCTTCCATTCTAAGAAACAATCTTTAACCACCAAGTTTGTGGTAGATCAACCAAGCATTTTCTGATTTTGTTTTAATTTTCCAACATTTTGCTTCAAAGTGTGTTATTTTGCAAAGTGTATTATTTAACGGCTTTCTATGTTAGTTCAGTCATATCATTAAAATAACTATAAACAACATATGATCTTGGTGTTAAATACAATAGGCTCAGTGTGGATCCCATTTGGGAATGTGGCTGTATTATCTCAATCACCCTTTTGTTGGAATCTACATTTCCTGGATTACAGGGGGTTTTATCATTAAACTCAAAAAACTGATGTGCCTTATCGTGAGAATTCTGTTTTCCTTTAGATGTAGAAAGCATTCCCCAGCCAGTTTCTCAGTCACCTTGTCCAGTGCAGAATGAGAAGAAGCAGGAAGAGCAAATTCCCAATATGTCGCAGGCTCAAGCAGTCAGTGTCTCCCAGAGGTCGGAGGAGATAGCAACAGAAGTTAGCTCCATCAGCAGCAAAATGCAACCAGAATCAAACCAGAGCTCCAGCAAAGGATCTCCCAAAACAGAGTTGTCACAAAGCACCCCAAAGTCTTGTACAACTCCAGAGGTAAGTTGAAGTAAAATGAAGTGAAAGGTTCAACTATTTCACAGACTGACTTTTGTTAACTGAATATAACAGTATTTCCCTTTAGTTTGATGACCAGTATTATGTCTTAAGAAAAGTGAGTAGCCTGTTCATTGCCCGCTTCTGTGGTAATCAGTTTTTCAAACCTCCCTACACTTGCTCTTTGCTGTTAAGCTGCATGAACACTATTCAATCTTAAATGAGGCATTGTTTATAAATGTAAAAATTGGAAAATCTACTACAAACAATATATGCTAGTAATTTCTTCCCTTTCTCTGCTACTGTTTCTGACTAAACAAGACAGTTTGGAATCTCAGTCATGTTTGATGTTGGTAGAATTTCAGAAATCACATCCTTTCAATCAGATATAATCTTTCTAACTCCAGAATATCATCTGCCCTGCCCCTTAATGCATCAATCACTGAAATATGTCTATGTCTGTGTCGCAATTCCAATGCAGTTTACATAGTAACCCATTCCTAACTCTCTGCTTCTGAAATAACATACTATTTCTGAGGTGACTTAAACAGAACTATACCACCACAGAAATACAACTTTGAATTTGTACAAGCATCCAATTGTTGTTATAATGATTAAAGAGTGGAAAGTCAACTGTAGATAATGCAAAGTGTAGAGGTTGATGTAGACATGGCGCACCTTGTTTTTTAGTCAGAGAAGCATTCTAAGAGGTCACTTAAAATAACTAGATATAAGCTAATTAATTATGTGACAGGACTCATTCTTCCCATCTGCTGATGATTATTATCTGCTGAAGGAGGCAAGGAAACTAAAACTGTTTTTCAGAAAACTCAGAGAAAATATGTCCTGAATCTTACTCACAGGTCTCATCATTTGTCAGAGATGGAGATCCTTGAGGCATTAAATAATGTCATTATGTGAATGTGTTAAACAACTTAGTTAAATTCAGATCCTCAAATGTTCAACTAATCACTGAAGCTAGGCTCATTGCTGAATGGGAGACACTTCCCAACAAAGGATAAGTCATATTTTATTAATCATGAGTGGTAGTTCCTGAGTAATATTTGACTTCAGGTACTGTCTGCTTGGTCAGGAATTAGTGAGCTGATGAAAACAGTTAATACATGAAACTGACTCTAAACAAGGCCACTAAAAAACTGCTTGTGATGTAACTAACTCCCAACCATAGCCACAAAATATTAAATTTGTTGAAAAAATTAATTGATGCCTCAAGATGAAGAATTAAAATAAGAACCTATTCTAGTCATTCTTCATGTAGGTCAATGGAAAACTGCCCTTTTGTGATAGTGTTATTTATGAATTACAGGTTGATACAGCCAGTGAAGTGGAGGAGTTGGACATTGATAATGTCTCCTCCATTCCAGAGCCTGAGAGCAAAGTAACTGCAAAATTGAAGGTTTTCATTGCTCGATACAGGTAAATTACTGTATTTTTTGCTCCAATCTTCTTGTGACACCTTAGAAACAAACATTAAACCTATTCCACAGGTCTGATCACATTACTTTGTGACTGGATGTTCAGAGTCTGTCATCTATCCAGTGTAACCTTGGGGAGAAGACATTTGAGACAACCGGGAAGTATATCATTGCTCACAAAAATGGGGCCAAATCATCTGACCCACCATGTGGTTGTTACTTTTGTAGCTGTCACTATTTAACTTTTTTAATGGTTGGAGGGTGGTTAGGCCATCAGAGTGGTTGGCTGGTTGCTGAGCTGACCACCTCCGAACTGGTGGATCAGTAATGAAACTGACCCCACGTCCACTGCTGGCAGGTAGAATCTCCCAACATTTACATGGTCAGGCAGACTGCCATTCAGTGATCCAACTCCAGTGAGAGGCCTCCAGCTAAGTAAGACACTGTCCATTCCCAGGATTTCTAACTCCTTCTGAAATTCTTGGAGTTGTTGAGTGGCTGAGGTAGGTGGAGGGAGAAGGTGAATGATAATGTTTTCCATGTGATTGTTTTCCCAGAATACTAGCCAACATGACAAGAGGTATTTAGGACAAACAACAAAATGACAACTGAAGATGGCTCTAACTTTTTTTAACAATTTTTTCAAGTACTTTTAATATTTTTCATCCTCCTCCCTCCCTAAGGATTGACATGGAAACCCCACAATGTTTCTTGGCTGTGTCCTTTCTTAGGGTGAGAGCAGGTATTGGACACCACTCATCCGGAACAAAAATCATAACTGAACAGTGTCATTCAGGATTTCCATGTCAATCACCTTGAAATAAAGGAAGTGAGCTCACCAGCAGAGATGAAGGCTGGTCATGTGATGTCCCTTGGCGCCAATCAGTGTCGAATGGTGTGAGGGCACTGCAGATGCTGGAATTTAGATGAAAAACACAATGATGCTGGAGGAACTCAGCAGACCAGGCCTGAGGCACTGCAGACTGCCTGCGCAACTCACTCAGGAGTTCAGCAGGTCTACTGTTGGACAATGGGTGGTGCAAATTCCTGTCACTAAACTATCAGGGAGTCATAGGCAGACTGACATCCAATCAGACAATCCCAGCCATGGAGGAAATGCAGACAAAGGGGAAAAATATCAGTGCTATTTTTGTTCAGAATGCAGTATTTCTAGAACAGCCATGGTACCAATTTGAAATCAGTCACTGTACAGCTGTTGTAGGAAATTGGTAGTGCTTCATTTGTGATGGGGAATTTATCTCATGGAAGGAAAAGAATGCACCTGAAAAAGCTCTTTAATAATCTGATGGGTGAGTGCCTCTTTTTCAGTAATGGAGTAATGTCTTCCCTTACAACTAAGGAAGTGTTTAATTTTTGACCCAGTGTTATATTGGATGTACAGTATATCTTTTAACTCAATGGAAATCTATGAAAGGGAGTCATTATACCTATTTGTGTTTTTCAAGGATTAATTTGTTAGGGTGAGTTTCACCCTCAGGATGAAGCAGTGAATATTGTTCTGATAGGAGGTCCTGGTCGTACATACAAGTTCCTGGGACTATTGAATCATATCTATTACTTTGACTTAAATTTTTCCTGAAATCTCCGTCTCTCTTCCAGTTACAATCCTTTTGATGGGCCCAATGAAAATCCAGAGGCAGAACTACCATTGACAGCAGGAGAGTATATCTACGTATATGGAGACATGGATGAAGATGGATTTTATGAAGGTGTGACTGGGACAAACACTATGCAAGTGTATTTTTTTCAAGGGTTGAAATGACTTTTGCCAGTGGGTACGATCAGAATGACTGACATTCAGCTGTGGAAACTGAATTAAAGTTCAAATTTCACTAAAATCCACTTTTGATTCATTTTCAGGAGAGCTAATGGATGGGAGAAGAGGACTAGTTCCTTCAAACTTCATTGAGCGTGTATCTGATGAGGACATGTTGACGTTTCATCCTCCAGAAGCCAATGATTTGTCCCACAGTTCATTCCAGGAGATTAGTTTCCACAGTGGTAGTGAGCAAAGCCTCTCACTGCAGAAGAATAGTATTGAAAAGTCAGAGACATCCAGCCCCCATGAAGATCTCGCTCTGCACGACTCACAGATAAAGCCAGAGAGCTATGTTAGCAATGGCTTTGATATCAATGCAGAAGAAGTGGCTGAATATAATGAGGATGTGGTGCCTTACCCCAGGAAACTGAAATTGATTAAGCAGCTTGCCAAAAGTATCATTGTTAGCTGGGAACCCCCTCTTGCCCCAGGTGGCTGGGGTACAATATTCAGCTATAATATCTATGTGGATAAAGAATTACGGATGAATGTGAAGTTTGGTGCACAGACCAAAGCTGTGATAGAGAGACTTGACCTTAATACTAAAACTTACCGAATCTATGTGCAGTGTGTAACAGACAAAGGGAACTCGGATGAAATATGCAGCAGCATGCTTGTGGGGAAAGATGTCTGTGTTGCCCCTATGCACTTGAAAGTCCATTGTATTACCGCAACCTCAGCGGACATTTCTTGGTTGCCACGCAACAG
>JARFYF010000054.1:24568879-24579817 GCA_030265395.1 Rhina ancylostomus
ATCCTGACTTGAAAATATGCCAGCTGTCATTCATTGTCACTGGGTGTAACCCTGTAACTCCCTATCCAACAGCACCGCTATAGGGCACCTTCACCAGAAGGAGTGAAGTTGTTTAAGAAGTTGGCTCACCACCATCTTGTCAAGGGAGTTGGGGACGGGCAATGCTGGCCTTTCCAGTGACACCCTGATCCTGAAAGCGAATCTAAAAATAAGGACTGGAAACAAATTATTTGATGTTTTGTTTCACTTGAGCTTCCACAAATATAGAATGCTTTGCAACTTAAAAAGTAATTGTTTTCAAATATTTTCTTGTGCATAAATAACTTAAAGGTTTTGAGTGTTACAAGCACCTATCATGAGCAATTTCAGATCACCTTCACTACTTGTAATGAATAATGCATTCTGGGAATAACAAACAAGATGCTGGAGAAACTCAGCAGGTCAGGCAACATCTGTGGAGGGAAATGGACACCCGACGACCCAAAACGCGGACCGTCCATTTCCCTCCACAGATGCTGCCTGACCTGCTAAGTTCCTCCAGCATCTTGTCTTTTGTTCCAGAGTCCAGCATCTACAGTTTCTTGTGTCTGCATTCTGGGAATCTCTGACTATTTTAGATGATTATGATATGTGGTTTTTTTCTGAGATGTAAGTTGCAAGTTTTTGTATTTGGAACTATTTCTCACATTGTTATAATTTTGGGTGCTTTACTTTGAGCTGCTCTTTACGTTTCTGTTGCTTGGCTGTGCTTTGAGTTGATCCTGTTTCAATTTTCACCTTTTACTTTTTGTTTCTTTCTTTCTCCCTCCCCACCCCTTCCTCGCATGCACTCAACCACTGTACGTGTTAACCATGTGTCAACAGCCTGAACAGTATGAAACTGATAGCGATGAGGAGTTTATGGAGAAAATTCTAGAACTTCCTTTGCAGAAACATTGCAGTAAAAAGCTATTCAGCATTCCTGAAGTGGAGGAGGAGGAGGAGGAGGAGATCGAGATCAAGATCATTTACGGCAAGAGGCAAGACAGCACTAAAGAACAAGGAAAAGAGGCCTCTAACCACTCCCAGGAGGGAGTAGAAGTGGAGGATCAGATATTTAACTGTATGCAAACGCATTCTCATAACCTCAGACTGAGAGATCAAGCCTCAAATGTTGATACCAAAAATCAAGAACTGGGAGAAAAACCAATCTCCAAAATCAGTCTGTGTGACAGCAAAAATCTAGTGCAGGATGCCAAAGGTTCTACTGTTGCTCAAAATGACCTGAAATTCATGGACTGGGAGGAAGGCTTAATGTATAATGATACTTGTGACCAGAGCAACAGGCAGGAGCCAAGTGAAAAACACACTCACCACACCAAGAACAACTGCAAAAAGAAGGAATGGCGTGAAGAGGCCAGTTCCAGGTTTCATCATAGATATTCCAAAGGATGTATCAGGTCTCACAATTGGAAAAGGAGGACTTCAGAATACACACACAAAAGCACCATCGATGACCGTGACCTTGAAACCACTCTAGAGAAATCTCATTCAGAGGAAAGCCACAGAGATATCTTAGATGTGACTGTAGTTGATCCAACATCTGCATTGCAAATGCAATCTCGGACACAGATTAGGTCTACCTCTCCTGAAGAGCTGAATGTACCAATGACTGGGAGCTCTCGATACAACAGGAGGTACCAAGTGTCACACAAACAACTAGAAATAGACATAGAATATGGCACTGAGGAGGAAGAAGAAATACTATCTCCTAACTTACATTTCTGTTCAAATGTTATTCATCTGGATCAAATGAGATCAGATCAGTCTCATGTTGGCCAGAAATGCCATGAAGATGAGAGTAGTCATTGCAGCCACTGTAACTCTACTCAGTCAAATGAACAAAGACAAGCATCAATTGAAGCTGATGTTTTTGATTTGAACTCTGGCAGTTCTAAATCTCCCCATCATCATAAAAGGAAAGATAAAACTACTTTCCCTAGGAGTCAGCTACATCATGATCGAGGGAGACTGAAAGGAAAAATTACAGAGGAGAAAAAGTTGGAGGCTTGGAAAATGGAGCCTCATGAATTGGGCAGGACAAGGGCAAGGGCAAAGACAGAATCTGTGGCTTCAGCATGTACACGGGTGTGTGTTTATCTCACTGTTCATTTACTTCTCTTAGTTTTTGTTCTTGTGCCTGTCAGGTTGTTTGACCACCTGAGTGCTTCATGCTTTATGTCAGTGACGTACATCTTCATTTTGGCTGGCAGTGGGAAGCAGCATGCATGTCCTCCTAGCATCAACGTCCATTAGCCAATTGATAAACTAAACTAAAAGTTAAAACAAAACTGAGCCTCTCAGTCAAGCTGAGAGTGTTACAAAATTATTGTTCATTGATTACTTTAGCATTGGGTGTGGCATGTCTTTAGAATTTATCAGAAATATGAAGTGAAACCTCAAGGTACTGAATGTTTTGATACTAGGAGACCATGGTGATGATGAAAAGAGATACTGGAAATTGAATTTCAGCAACATTTCACTGCTGGCTTATGAAACATCAGTCACTTAGAACCATCCTTATAGACAATGTGCTTCTGTCCTGTTTCGCATCTGGAAACATGATTCTCTGTACTATCTGTCTGGTGCAGAACCAGAGCATTTGCAACCTTGGTTTTTCACATCTGACCCTGAAGCAAGTACGTATGATGAACAGTTCCAGACCTGAAATATTAACTGTTTCTCTTCCCACAGATGCTGCCTGAACTGCTAAACGTTTTCAGTACTTTCTGTTTTTATTATATATCCGGGCTGCTACACAAGCCCTCTTCCATGGATTTATTACCTCTAGATTTGACTAATCTAAAGCACTCCTCATCAGCCACCCTTGTCTACTCCTTGTCTTCCTCACAACCTGCTTTCCCACCTATCTTTGTTTCATCTGCAAATTTGGCTACAAAACACTTAGTCCCTTCATCTGTGTTATTTGTATAGACTGTAAATAGTTGAAACCCAGCACTGACCCTCTTTATATGCCTGTAGTTATACCTTGATGTTCTGAAAATCCTGACTTTCTGTTTTCTATTAGTTAGCTTCCATCCATGTTAATAAACTATTCCCAATATCATGACTTTTTACCTGGTGTAGTAACCATTTTATGTGCATTTTATCAAACGCCTGCTGGAAATCCAAATTATGCCACAACTTCAGGCAAGACCAGATGCTTAATTAACCACAGGGCATATAGAACTGATTTCCTCTGACGTCAGTTTTTGAAAATTGAGTCATGTGATCTGACCCTCCAAGCTTAATTGAGAAGTATTATCTATGGGGATCCATTAAATGTTTTTGAAAAGTCTTTTTTTTCCCCACACTTTCCAATTACTACTAATTCACCACAAAAAAAAAACAAGACATATTTTGAAATGTTTGGTAAATAAAGATATTTTTTAACCCTTTCCAATATAAACAAATTAAGTCACCACAGAAAATCTAGTCATTTGAAGTCAATGTACTCTTTTAACAGTTTGATACATGTTAATTTCAGTTCTTTTGCACTGAAAATTAACTCTCACAAACACGGAGTTTCCCTTTATATTTTAATTACTGTTTATTTTTTTCACAGTGAAAATTTATTAATTAAAATATTTTTTAAACCTTGGTCTCTATTTTTCTCTCAATGAACCCAATCTTTAACTTTTTTCTACAACTGATTTTACATTGAGTTCATCCACTTAAACTTGTACTTCCTTGTTCACATTTTGCACTTTTCATTTCACAATCATTCAGTCTAATTGGATTATGAGCCCTTTGTTCATTCAGATTCTAGTGTTCTGTAAGGTGCTGAACTGTTCTCATCTCAATTCAGTAATGTGCAGGACCAACTCTTGTGGAGATTAAAGAGGCAAGGGCATTTAATGACCAGGAGGTTCATTAAATATTTTTGAGAAGCCTGCTAAATAAGAATTAATCTTTTACACTTGTGTATCATAACATTTGACTTGCCACAGCAATTCTTGTGCCAATAAAAAAGCAGTTCAATCAGATTCTTTTTGAAAAGTTGGTCATTTATAGTCCAGGGACAGCAGTTCTGGGAATCATGAAGTACTAAGGAGGTCCTCAAAAGCCAGAAATGTTTGCATGAAAATGGTTTGACACTGATTTCAGTATAACAGCTTCAGTGTATTTAGCTGTATCAGGTTTAATCTTCCAGTCTTAGTTCTGAATCAAAGGAAAAGGTGATCTGACTGAATGTTCCCAGAGACAATTGCATTAACAAATTCAAAATTGATGAAATAATTTCCTCTCAAGAGACATGAATCGGTGGATAGATTCTTTGCAGATGGTTAACAGCCTGAAAAATGTCCATTTCTCTGTGAAGCCAATGCTACAATTTTCCCTGATTTGTGCACCATTTCTGACATTGGCCAATACCAGCATGATAACTGTTCTGTGTGATTCCCTTGTTCTTCTTGAAATAAATACACTATTGTTGCAAATGGTTACACATTCTTCCAATATGCTGGATAATCTTTATGAAACATTAGGACATTCCACCATGTTGCCTGTTACTGTCTGTAGGACCATGCTGCACATGAAACAACCACTGTACATTACTCCACTTCGCAGTTTTTCATGGAGATGCATTAAATGTTTTTGTGAGGTCTGGTAAATAAAGGCTAGGTTTTATTTTCACACTTTCCATTGATGCTGACCATTAATAAGAATAACATTATTCGTGAGATTTGAAAAAGTTACTTGGCGTATATTAGACCTAGAATATTCTGGTCATGAACAATTTACAAGTGATTTAGTTAACATGCATTGAGCATCCAATTCAGAGACCAAGTCATTCAACTAACTTACTTTGCTCAAGGCCATGGCTGCTCCTGCTGGTCCAGTTAGTTAAAACAGAGAATAGATGACCTGCACTAATGAATTTTGATTCACAGTTTATACTCACAGTAATGTCAAGATGATTTTTCAACCCAAGATGAATATTCTTGGGTTGGGGAAGGAAAATTAAGGTGGTCATTGCATCTGAAAACTATTCAGGCATCGCTACTGGAAGATGATACAAATCCAGAGTGAAGACACGGTTAAATTTGCTATTAGTATCCCCTCTTGAACAATAGCCGCAAATGACTTAGCAGGAAATGGCAGGCACCATGCAAGCAATGTCCTACCTTCAGAAGGAGGGAGAATTAATGCAAAAGAAATCATCTTCATTCAATTTAATTAAATATACTAATCCTTGGAATCATGCGCTGGCTTCTCATATAGGCACAGCTTAAAGAGCTTCATGCGTTAACATTTGTAGACAAAATAAAAAGTGAAGCATCAGCTGTATTCCACTGCTGTGTTAATGGAATTTGTAACCATGAAGTTTATAATGCTCACCCTCTCTTAATAGTTTGAGTACAAGAAAGTTTAGTTCTAGCAAACTACACTTAATTTGTTGTTCATTTGATGCTTCATGCTGTCTGGAAGTTATCTTTGTTACTCAGTATGTAAGGCATCCTGCTTCAAGGTAAAAATTTGGCCTTTGTTAAACTCACTTTGCAGGTGTAAGATAGACATCAAAAGAGACAATTTTAAGATCATCCAAAGGAAGCTTATATGCCTGATCCCATATTGGCTGGAGCCACTTTTTTTTTTAAAAGGATTTCCTGACATCTATTAAAGCAGGTATACATACAGGAGAGGACTAACAATTATTTTAGAGCATCAATGGGAAATTGGTCCATGCAGAGTTACCAGCCAAAGATGATTAAGTAAAATGTCAATAACTGATAATATGGAGCAACCCATTTTCATAATATCCTGACTGTCCCTTGTCTAATTGCTGGTCCACCTGCTCCTGGACTCCAAACCTGTGTCTATGGGCCTGAAATTCTTCTTTACAAAATGAGTGAGCTGCGTAAGATTGTGAAGTTAAGGCATTATAGGTGCTGTTTTTGGTGACCACCACTGAGGACTGTCTGTTGGTTGATTATTCATCACTGAAACCCAGCGCAGGTCTCATAAGCTGTACCCAAATTTTGCCATTTGTATCTGGCTCAAGGGCTTCATTGGCAATTATGTAATGAGTGACAGTGGCATGCCCACGAAAATGTGAAGCTTGCTTGAAGTGTAAAGTCACCAAGCTGATAAACATAGAACATGCCGTGAAATGAAAACTGTTCAATGTGTTTGATGTTTCCTGCTTTCTGTCTTCAGATTCTTTTTGGTCCACATCTAAGCTGCTGATTCTCATTCACAGAAACTTCCAAACTCTCCTACCTTGTGAGCAAGGACCATTTATTTTAATCTTTGAGATCACTGCTGAGTTATTTGGTCCTAATTCTTGTAAACTTTCTCTATTGGCTTTGGACTGGTTACTGTTCCTGCAGTGTTGATCTGTCAGATGTTGTTCGGCTGCAGTGACTTGGGCCTTGCCATCTCAAATGCTGAAATCTACCACTGAGGGGGAATAGCAGTTACATTTAGCTGCATATATCTCCAGTTTCACAGTATCCCCAGGGCAGAAATAAATTTCTGTTATTTTCCTTTATTTTTACTTCGGTAACAAGTCACTGATTGAGCAGATCTTGAAAATGTGGGAAAACAATCCTGAACTAGTGAAAAAAGCTTCTTCATGAAGGCACACGCAATGACAGTTCTTTAAATAATCTCATCGATAGAACAAGTCAACTGTGCTGAGACTAAAGCTGATATAGATGTATAGATTCACCCATGACAACTAATATTTTATCCAAAACTGTTCATATAGAAATATAATGTGCTTAATAACTTAATTTCAAATACATAATAGCCTGCTTGTTCTAATATTTCATCATATCACAAAACAAATCATGCAAGCTTTAGCTATGGAATATGCCATATTGAGCAATAAATGTCTGCAAATTTGTGGTCTATTACCATGATGGAAGTTGATCATATAGAACTTGTTATAATGAATTAAAGTGACCGTATGGGACCTTTGATCATGTGAACACATGACCATACATGAGCCTGATTAAGTGGGAGGTTGATGTACCAGTACCTATAATGGTAAAGTGCTTTAATCAAAGGTCAGGGTGCAGAAAATATTGATACTAGTCATGAAAAATGTATGCTTTGGATCAGGGCATTTGTGAGAGAATAGGGAATTATGGAGGATTAGAATTACTCTGAGAATTGGCCAAACTGTCTCCTATATTGTAAGAAAAGAATATGAATTATAATGTAAAAGTATATCCACCTTGGGTGGCCTGTTTGTGCAGCAGTTAATGCTGCTGCCTCATAACTTCAGGGACTGGAGGTCGATCCTGACCTTGAGTGCTGTCATTGTGGAGTTTGTATGTTCTCCTTGTCTTCAATTGGGGTTCCAATGATGCATTAGTGATAGGGTTAGAGTTACCTGCTACTTCCCAACGTGTGCTGACAAGTTAATTGGCTACCATAAATTACCCCATAGCGTACAAAAGTGGTAAACAAATCAAAAGCAATGTGAGAGAGAATAAGTTGTAGGGCTACAGGGTCATAAGGAGAGAGGCAGTTGCACTTTTGGGATTGCTCTGCTAGAGCTGGCATAGACCTAGTGAGTGGAAAGGTCTCCTATATTAGTTACCTCAACCATGCATTGTTATAATTTTCTGGCAATTGAACTCACCCTTTAAAAAAGATTATCCTTCTTTAGTTGTGTATCTTAAAATAAGCGTTTTTAATTTAGCCTATGTGCGAGATAAATAATCTTTGTCAAACAGAAATGGACATAATCCAGCACTAATACTGGCTCACATGGGAAAAAGTATCCGATGACTGGGATTCAATGACTGGGATACTGTGTAGAGATTGGAGAGCTTTCTTTGAGCAGGTGACTGTGTGCAAGAGATTCAGTAAGTTTACTGGAATGCAAGAGCCTGTAAGTTTATTGGTGTATGAGAAATTGTGGTGAAAGTTGGTGATATTTCAGGTGCCAGAATCTTAGAGTATAGTAGATACACTGGTATTCAGGTACTAGTATGTTAAAGACTAATAAAAGTATAAACTGGAAAGTAATATTTTATTTCTCAGATACTCTTGCTTTGATCCTTCTTTGTTGACTGTTTTGCAGGGGTTTGCAGTAGATACAGATTCAGGCTCTCACTGTGCTCCTGACTCACCTGCAGTACGAGCTTTAAATCCCAACAACAGCACATTGCATAGGCACGGTAGAGGAGAGTTGTTCACTTCCAAAGGTATGTATCAGCCCTCCTTCACAACAGCCTTCAACCTCTCAGAATTAAATCAAAGACTTTGCAATTTGCATCTCCTCCAAAAAATGGTCTTAAATGATGCCTTAGGTTTTAGAGCTTTTCATTATGGAATATTACAAATGAGAAAAAATCAGAAGTTGGAAGATGGAGTATTCTAAATTGAATAGGGTAGAATTGGAATTGGTTCATTATTGTCACTTATACCGAGGTACAGTGAAAAACTCATCTTACATAGTGTTCATACAGATCAATTCATTACACAGTGCATTGAGGTAGTACAAGGTTAAACAATAACAGAATGCAGAATAAAATGTCACAGCTACAAGAAAGTGCAGTGCAGGTGGACAGTAAGGTGCAAGGTCATAATGAGATAGATTGTGAGGTCAAGAGTCCATTTTAATGTACTGGGAACCGTTCAATAGTCTTACAACAGCAGGATAGAAGCTGTCCTTGAGCCTGGTGGTCTGTGGTTTCAAGCTTTTGTATCTTCTGCCTAATGTCTGGGAGGGGGGTGGGGGGGCAGTGGTGGTGGTCGTCGTCTTTGACTATGCTGGCTGCTTTACTGAGGCAGCGAGCCAGAAGTAAAGGCAGTCCATGAAGGGGAGGCTTTCCATGATGTGCTGAGCTGTGTCCACAACTCTCTGCAGTTTCTTGCAGTCCCAGCAGAGCAGTTGCCATACCAACCTGTGATGCATCCATATAGGATGCGTTCTTATGGTACGTCGATAAAAATTGGTGAGTGTCAAAGGGGATATGCCAAATTTCTTTAGACCCCTGAGAAAGTAGAGGCTTGATCAGTTTTCTTGGCTGTAACGTCTACGTGGTTGGACCAGGACAAGCTATTGGTGATGTTCACTCCTCAGAATACTCTCGACGTCAGCACCGTTGATATAGACAGGAGCATGTGCACTGCCCGCCCGCCCGCGCCCCCCCCCCCAAAGTCAATGACCATCTCTTTTGTTTTGCTGACATTGAAAGAAAGGTTGTTGTCATGACACCATGCTGCTAAGCTCTTTATCTCCTTTCTGTACTCCAACTCATCGTTATTTAAGATAAGGCCCACAACAGTGGTATCATCTGCAAACTTGCAGATGGAGATAGAGCAGAATCTGGTCGTGTATAGTGAGTATAGTAGGTGGCTGAGAACACAGCCTTGTGGGGCACCAGTATTGAAAATAATCGTACTAGAGGGGTTGCTTTCTATCCTTACTGATTGCGGTCTGTAAGGGTAAGGGCAAAGACAGATCTTAAGTATCCAACTGCAGTAATAACGTCAATGTTGTGCTGATTAAAGCAAGAGTAACCAGTAAATTATGATACCATAGTAGTAAGGGACATTGAATGTAAAAATCAGCAAGCAAATGAATGTATTTAATACCTTGGTATAGCTACAGATGAACTGCTGAGTCCAGCTTTTGCTTCCATGTTACAGGAATGAGATTGAGGGAAAGTGGGGACAACAACACATTCACCATCTGATATGACAAAAAAATAAATATAATACCTCTTAAAAAATGTACACAGGCTGATATGGTTAGAGTAGAGAATTATAAAATGCTTTGATGGAGAATGTTTTAAAGTTAAGTGTAGATTTTATAGGTTACAGAGAACAGTTGGTCTCTGATATTTTTAATTTGATCTCAAGATATTGGCAGCACTGATAAGACTACTTTTGTTACCCTTGGAAAGCACTGGGGTTTCCTTGAACCTGTATTACTGGCATTCCTGTAGTGGTGCTAGGTAGAGACTTCTTAGATATTGACATAGCAACATATACACAAACCAGGATACTGTGCTACCTGGGATGATAGTCCTCCAATAACATTGAGATCACAAAGGAGGAAGGTGATGTCAAAGTAATCTTATTGAGATCCAAAGTGCATCCATATATACAGTATATCATACTGACACAACAAGATGTTGAAAAACTATCGGCAGTACATCAGGCAGTATGAGTGTCTGTTATGTGTGCCCCCCTGACATGTTTGCTTTGTGTAGAGAAGTTATGTAATGTCTGCTTAAACTAAAACCTAAAGTAATTTGAATGATGTTGATCAGCTCATTTTCAATCCCTTGATTTCAGTTTCACATGCAGAGAGTTACAGAAGTCAAGAGAGTTCAATCCTAGATGGATACAAGGAGGTAGAGTCAAAGGGGATAGTGGATGGTGTTCTTGTTCGCATCTTTGTGGCTTTGTTTGATTATGATCCTGCAACCATGTCACCGAACCCAGATGCTGCTGAGGAGGAGTTGGCATTTAAGGAAGGCCAGATCCTAAAGGTGAGAGTATTGCATCCATATGTCATTTCTAACCCTGCTTCCTTCTAGAGAACAGAGAAAGAAGGCAAATTACTGGTATGTTCTATACTTAGTAAGAGCCTGTAATATTGCAATCTCCTTTCGAACTGTAGGTGAGTTAGTAAGCTACTTCTGATTATGAACTGCAATCTGACCACTGCAGTTATTTCTCTCCATATCAGTGAATTATAATGATTAGAATCCCGGTTGATAAGCCTTGACGAGCAACTCTGTTTTAAATGAGGGAAGTTACACTTTAATCATTCATAAAACAGCTCATCTGCATTCAACAGGTCAATTTCTGCCAGCTTCAAAAAAATTGCACCACCAAATACATCTTCCCCTCTCCTCTCCTTTCTGTCCATGTGAAATGTAGTTTAGTTCACAACTTGTTGGCCCTACTCTTCCTTTCCTACTCAAC
>JARFYF010000054.1:24589559-24604937 GCA_030265395.1 Rhina ancylostomus
ATCCAGAGAGGTAGGTGGGGAATCATGTTTAGGATCAGCCTGATGAATAGGGGGTGGGTGATGATGATGGGGTGGAGTTTGATGATCAAGGCCATTGAGGGATTGTGCATTCGTAGAGGACATGGAAGTCAGGGTCAAGGACCATTGGGAATGCAGGGTCAAAATGTAGCTTAGGCTTGTGACTGTGGAGGTATCAGTGCCTTGCAGACTGGGTGGAGAGATAATGGCACAAAGCATGAAAACTTAAGCAAGGGAATCAATTCACTGATGCACTCTGACAACATTGTTATCCTGAGAAAGACCAACAATGGTGTTTCCTGGGAAATTATTAACCTAGTCTCCCTGCAATCCTCCAGAAGGACTTTTGCATAGAAACATATAAATATAGAAACTAGGGGTAGGAGTAGGCCATTTGGCCCTTTGAGCTTGCTTTGCCACTCAGTATGATTATGGCTGACTATCCAAGTTCCTGCTTTCTCCCCACTTTCCTTGAACTCTTCAGCCATTAGAAATATATCTAACTCCTCCTTGAATGTATTTAATAATTTTGACCTGAATTTCCTTCTGTGGTAGGAAATTCCACAGGTTCATCTCTCTCTGGGTGGAAAAATTTCTTCTCATTTCAGTCCTAAATGTACCCCCAGGCAGTGACCCTGAGCTCTGGACTTCCACACCATCAAGAACATCCTTCCTGTATCGTCTGTCTAGTCCAGTCAGGATTTTCTGAGTTTCAACAAGTCCCTTCTCATTATTCTAAATTCTTGTGAATATAAACAAAGTTGTCCCAATCTCTTATTCCTACTTTCTGTTTCCTGCGTGTCGATCACTTTTCAATCCATGCTAGTATATTACCCATTTGTGAGGAATGGCATCATTCCACGTACACCACACAAAATTTTGGCTATAATAGGTCAAGAGGCTGAATATTCCATAGCCAATAACTCATTTGCCAAAGCTTCGCATCTCTTCTAGTATGCACAAGGCACAAATTCTACTTCTTGGATGAGTCTAAGTCCAATGCCAGCCAGGATAAAGCAGCCTACTTGATTGTCACCCAACCACCACTGTAAATATTCATTCCCACCACCAGAAGAACTGGACATTAGGCATATGGAGCCACCATCTACAAAGTTCCACTAAGTTACACACAAACCTTTCTGGAATTGTATCTTATTTACTATTTTTCAAAAAAATTTTTAGAGCATGGTAACAGGCCCTTCCGGCCCAATGAGTCCACGCCGCCCATTTTAAACCCCAAATTAACCTACCCGTACACCTTTAGAATGTGGGAGGAAACCGGAGCACCCAGAGGAAACCCATGCAGACATGGGAGAACGTACAAACTCCTTACAGACAGCAACGGGAATTGAACCCCAATCGCTGGCACTGTAATAGCATTGTCATTCTCAAGCCTTCATCTTTTCATTAAAGAAAGTAGCCAGTTGCGAATATTATCCAGCCCAAACTCTGACTATATGTGGATTTCATCATATTATGTTCTTTTCCTCAACCGCTCTCACGTTAACGAATTTGTGGCAATGTCAATATCACTCACTATTGCCAGTAGATGATTAACTGGGTCTAGCCCATTTCTGTGTTAATGCTTTCACACCTTTGTAGTTCAGGGTACAGTATTAATTACAAAATTGCAGTGATACATGGATAGGAAGTAACTGAGTCTAAACAAAAAGTACTCTTGGTCTAATCAATGGGAATATTCTTTGCAAATTAGGGTCCTGATGTATATTTGAAGCAAATCATCAAATAGAGTAGCCAACTTAGAAAAAGAATGTTCTCTGAAACATCAGTGTTTTTTGTCTTCTTTCACCATATAGTTACAGCTTCGTAGCCTGCATAGAAATAAATTTATCTGCCTACTTATTTGCACGTGTCCAAAATTACTGGAACCACTACATCTTATGTTGCAATTTATTAATCCACCAATAGAATAATAGAACTAAAAAAAACTTTCAAAACTCCGAGGTCACTATGTTTTGAAACTTTAAAAACTGAGCAAACAACAAAAATGTAAGTAGGATTGATTCTTGTTGAACAAAGTTGGTTTGCAACATTGTTGGATTTTTTGTTTTAATCCTTAATTTCCCATTTGTGATTATTTAAAATTTTCACTATTCAGTCCTGTGATGATTTAGTTGGTGGAGCCATGTGCGACGGGTTTCTGTGTTTTTCACGTCAGGGTGATTTGAATGGAATACATGGGCTAGCACCATCCAACTTCCTGGAGCTGATTGGTGCAGAGGAGGCAGTGGAGACAGGTGCTGGGAATGCCATGACAAGGCTTCCTCAGACTGCAGTTCACAAGGAAAAACAGGTGAGACAAAGAGATCCTCTGCTGTGTAAAATGCATTACATGTTCCTCTTGTGAAATACTGAACTATACATATAATGTTTATGCCAATCTTGCAGATATTACACAGGAAATCAAGTCTAGGACACTTTTTTTTAGGTGAAGCAGAGTTAATGACAAAAAGGTAGTTGAAGAAGGGTACAAAAGAGAGAAAGAAAGGAAGTATCGGGTGAAGAGAGAAGAAGCAGCTGGAGAGAGCTAAAGAAGGTCATGGGAATTATTTGAAGGGAAGTCATATGCCAATAGAGAAGGCAGAATGTGGGAAAGAAGTGGACAACAGGTAAATGAAGGGATTAAAAAAAAATTCAAGGGAGGGAGGTGAACTGTATGTCTGAGAGGTTTAATGGGAGATTATGTGGGACTTTTGTTGGCGAAGGGAATGTGTGCAGCTTTGCACTTCCTCAAAGAACACATGTTATTCTGGTTATATTTTGATTATTGTGCTGCCTGTTTGTAGGGTGTGAATATCATTTAACTGGCATTATTAACTAAACTTTGTAATCTAACCTTGAATTCTTAAATGTATTCTAAGTATTTCCTCGTGAAATATTTTGATGCATATTTTCCTTACATTAACAACTGCCTTTGGATCTTTTTTATTGGTGACATTTTCCTTGAAAGTTTTTTTTCCCTCTTGTCTGATTCTACAGGTGAGTTACTTTGCTTTAGTTGTCCCTATTGCATTAAATCACATATAATTTTATTCCAACAGTGATGCCTACAAGTGCTTTGCCTTACCTTATTATCACACTCTTTTATTATGTAATAGATATATAATGTATACCTTCCCTTTTAATTATCATTTAAATAATTTTGAAATATAAATCTGAGTATTTTAAAGAGTTTAATGCAAAGAAGCCTACAAGGTGAACCTTACTATTAATGTTCACATACTGCAGGCGTACGGTTCATTGTAGCAGACAGTAAACTATGCTTTGCTGAGCTACATACCTGTTTGAGGCCTGATTGGAGCAGCTTGTTCTTATTCATACCTTTTTTTTGTTCATTTACTCACTTGTATTAGTTATTGAGCTTTCTTTTATTATAATTCTTTTTCTCTACCTTTTTCCATGGCAACAGAGGAAGACTGTTCATTTCAAGCGGTAATTAGCGGCCAGAAGGCTTGTAAGTGTGTGTTACTGAAGATACTCCTGCAGCTTTCAAAAACTGTCATTTGCATTGCAGTATGCACACTGGATGGATCTGCATTTCTGCAGGGAGCACAACACCAGTGCAAAGGACAGAGTTACAGGAGGCAAACCCAATGTTAGGAAATACTCATAAATAGTGAAACAGCTTTGCTCCTTCACGATTGTAGCCATCAGCATTTCATAACATGAACACACAGTTGGGGTACTGTAGCCATTCACTATAGAACATGCAACAATACAGCACAGGAACAAGCCCTTCAGCCCACAATGTTGTGCCAAACTAATTAACTGCCAAACGAAACTAATCCCTTCTATCTACACAGTGTCCATATCCTTCCATTCTCTGCATATCCATATGCCTATTCAAGAGCCTCTTGAATGCCTCTATCATATTTGCTCCACTACCACCCTTGGCAGTGCATTCCAGGCACCCACCACTCTCTGTGTAAAGAAAAACTTGCCCCGTGCATCTTCTTTGAACTGACCCTCCCTCACTTTAAATGTATTCCCTCTGGTATTAGGCATTTTGAGCCTGGGGAAAAGATACCGCCTGTCTACTCTTCTATGACCCTCATAATCTTATAAACTATCAGGTCTGCCTTCAGCCTCTGCCACTCTAGAGAAAACAACCCAAATTTGTCTAACCACTCCTGATAGCAGATGCTCTCTAATCCAGGCAGCATCCTGGTAACCCTCTTCTGCACCCTCTCCAAAGCCTCCATATCTTTTCTATAATGGGGCAACCAGAATTGAATGCAATTTTCCAGATGTGGACAAACAAGTTTTATAAAACTGCAACGTAACTCTCTGACTCTTAACTCAGTGCCTCGACTAAGTTGTGCCCTAGTCTCCCATCTTTCTTCCCATTCCTAATTTAACGATCTGAACTGTGGGTGAGATGGATGGCACTGAGCTGAAGGAGGTTTATCTTGATTGAGTAATATAATTACTGATAGCTTTCTTAAGCAGATCAAGTTATCTCACAGTGAACATTTAGGTAAAAACTAAAGAAGGAACAATCAGTAGAGATGTGCAAAGATGCCAGTAAATACCCATCTGGTGCAATGGGATATTTAATTACCAAGGGATGATATCTGCAGGGATAGCTGGCAGTTCAGGAACGGTGTGAAATCCTGCAGATGTAATTAAATGGCCAGGGTGGATGGATGTGCCAGGTTCCCAAGGTTTCAGTGATGCAGTTAAATTCCTAGGATAGCTGAGCTTTGTTGGATGTGTAGGAATGGAGCAACAGACTGTATTTCAAGTTAGTAGAGATTCAGTTCCCCATCCCAACAATATCGTAATCTTATTCATCTCCTACTGCCAGAGAGAAGCTAAGTGGTGGCGTTGCTCAGCAAACTGAGGTGCAAAGATTCCAGAAGCACAAGGCTGTCCAAGATCAGAGCATTGCCAGTTACCAAACTGAAAATTCCAAATTATGGGAAATGAACAAGAAGATTTGGATTCCATTTGCAATTCACAGAAAAATAATTAAAAACACAATTGGCACCAGATTACAGGCAGCACATGGCAGGTTTGCCCATATCATGCTCTTTTAGCTATGTCCTTTGCACAGTTTGTAAATGTAGGTCTTCACGGGTGCACTCCGCCTATAGTCATGTTGGATAACCAATAGCATAGTAAATGTGCTTGGCTGTATCACCCACGCTTGATTTAACGACAATAGGACTTGCCCTTAAGTTAGGTATAACTGAAACTTCCATCACCAATAGCTGATTCTCTGAATTTATTTTAATTGGTTTGTGGATGTAGCTAACTATGCCAACCTTTATTGTCCATTCTTAATTGCCCTTAACTGAAGAGGCAGTTAAGGATCAACCCCACTGACAAAACTAGAATTACATATAGATCAGACCAGGTAAGGATAGCAGATTTGCTTTGTTGCAGAGTTGGATTATCCATTCGCATTGATCACGAGTGGAAGTAGTTAACTCAAATTAATCAATACTTGTGACTCCATCTTTCTAATGGTACTTAGATTTAGCAATGCATGTATTTGACTTTTAGATAAAATTTACTATTAATTTTACCCCTTTGCTAGTAAATCACCCAGAGATATAGGAAAGATACTCGCTGCTGAAGGTGAGATAGTTACACTGTGGCAGTAGTTAGAGTACGAGTCTTGGAAGGTCTGACAGCCAAGGTATGTTCTCTGATATTATGTCGCTAATAGTAGATGTCTCCTATTGGTGAAATGGAGGTTGATTTTTACCGGCACATACCTTCTTGTTTGCTTAGCATGCTCTTGCTGCCATTGCCTAACAACATTCAGCTAGAGCTTTTGAATAATAAGTAAAATCTGACCCAGAGTTGTCAATTCATTAGATGGACCATAGTCTGTGCTTCAGGATCATGCATGTTGTTTAACTGTACATATGAAAAAAAGACGAGTATTTAATTCTACAAGCAAGATTTTTCAAGTCTATTGAGAAGAAAAAAGACATCACAGAATACATGGTGGTGTCTGCTCTCCTGGTAAGAAGAGCACAAACAACTACAGTAAAACTCCAACCTGATGGTTCAGCACCGAGCTCATCAGGTGTGGTTTCCCACATTCCCTTCCAACAGACTAGGGCTTTTTTTCCTACATTCCCTTTAAACAAACTAAGCCCTATTTCCCATGCTCCCTTTGACCCTGTTTCTCACACTTCCTTTAAACACACTGTGCTCTGTTTCTGGGCTTCCTTTAAAGACACACAGTTCACTGAAAAATTTATTAAACTACCTTACAACCTTTATAAAAAAAAAGTGAAGTAAGAGTGTGCTGGGGTATTAACAGGAGTAATATCCAGTAGTGCAGAAAATCTGCCAGTTCAGCACCACAAAATTTCCCAAGGGTACTGGATTAATGAANNNTTCCTGTAGACAGGAAAAGAACAGGATCTATCTGGCTCACTTCTTATCACCTTGGAAAGTTGCACACTAGAGTTTAATGAAGTTGTTAGCTCATCATAGTGACTGATCTCATCATCTGAAGTCTGTTTTGCCCATCAGTAGATTTGCTAAATCTATCTCACCTTCCTTCAGAACTATCTGTGCTGGTTTTAATCTCATACTTTTGTTGAACACAATACAGAGCAGCACTCACACTTACAGGTATGTGGCCATCTGTTATCAAAATACGACATTTATGCCCAATCCCCCACCGTGCCTTACTTCCTGTTTGGCCCATTGTTTGCCCTTGCGCCGTAACAAGTGAGTTCCAAATAAGAATTTAAAGATGGACACGATGAGTAAGTAATGCGCTGCTCAATTTTATCCAAGTAAATCAAAAATGATACAATCCCAGGGCTCCATTCCTTCAGCACTGGCAAATTTTAAAGCATTGTTATTTTGATTTTTTGTGAATTTATGTCAATGGATCGTTTTTTTGTTGCTCACATGCAAGTGTCACAGTTGTGTAAATGGCACTTTAAGGGACTGCATTGTCTGCAGTGAGATTGATACAAAGCAGTTCTCATTTCACAGTGACAGGGAGGTAAAGACAGACACCAGCAAATTAGGTTTGATTGACATGGAAGAGAAATGATGCCCCATTGAGCAGTGAGATACTTTCACCCTACAGGGACAAATGAAAAAGTTAGTTATGTTTGCATTAATTTATATAAAAATTAAAATGTTCAGAAACAAAATATTTAGGGCAATAGAATAAAATCAAATCTAAATCTGCTGTAAGTGTTTTGCAGGGCTAATTTGCAAATTCCTGGCTAATTTTCTTAATTGAAAGTCATCCAAGCAGCGAGATATGTGTGCTGTAAAGCATGTTATACAAAATTGCAATGACTATTGCATTGTCAATTGCATTGACACTATTGCAATGACAATGCATCCCCTATCTCTGATTAGCTTTGTTTCTGCTGTGCACTACAGATTTTAATTTGAGACCAAAAGACTTCATGATAAGCAAAACAATGATCATGTTGTGTTTCTAGAGAGACTTGTACATACAAGAGAGTTGACTGCACTGATCTGGCAAAAATGGGTGTTGGGCCAGGTTATGCCCTCGGTCTTTGGACTGTGCTCAGGAATGAAATGAGACCATCTCTGTTATTCAGAGCCATTGCTCATATAATTCAATAGATAGTAATAATGCCAGGCTCAGTTTGAGGAAGTGCGGAGAACCACTGCTATTATATACAGATCAATTGTTCATTAATCTCTTTGCTTTACTTGGAACATTACTGTATATAACCTGGTAGCAATATTTGCTAAGGTAAGAATAAATAATTTTTGATTAAGAAGCCGTTTGTTATGATTCTGAGAAGTGTGATAACCAGCTGTGTAAATGCCAGTCAGCTACTTGAGAGGATTGAAACTTTTTTGAACAATCTCACATGAAGTGGTGACTGATAAGATTTGCAGAATTTAAGAAATGGTGTGACTGTATGTTAGCACATAAACTATATGTTAGCACTGGGCTCGTGCACTATAGTTTTGCTGACATTTGATGTTTTTATGTGTCCTGAGCTCACAGTGGATGTGAAATGCTTCTATGCTCTTTCCTGTGGTGTACCAATGACTTTTGTTTTAATTTTCTTCCATCAGCTAAGCTTGGATGAGGCAGAGGTTTCTAATCCTGTTGTACCAATGAACATCCATCCCACTGTTACAGCAGGGTGTTTGGATAACCACGGATGCAACGAGAATTCCAATAGCAAGAAGAAAAAGGGCTTTTTTTCAAAAGGAAAGAAACTATTCAAAAGATTGGGATCTAGTAAAAGAGAATAACTCCACCTCGAATCCATTAAAGGAAAGAAAATCCCACCTTTGATTCAATAAACATGAGTAACTCTCATTAGAATCCTGAAGAGAATAACCAGTGAACCACCAAAAAAGGATTAAATTAGGGCAAGTTGGCTCCAACCCCAATGGAAGAGTACATCAGATCTGGGATCAAATAAATGGATTCCCACATGGAGTCCACTGAAAGAAAGCAACACACACCTGGATCCATTGAAAGATGTTTGCCATTTCCACCCAACTTGCGATAAACTTGAGATCAACAAATCAGGGTGAATTTTACCTGGATGATGATGAGCTTTGGATACACACAAAAACTCAGCAAATTTGTTACCATTGAAGAGAGATTGTATCCAAAAACACAGAATGTTTTCTGCTGTGTAACTCTGGAGAAACCTCCACCTTTTCCTCTATTGGTCCTTTATTCACTTCACTATTATTTGTTATATTGCAATTGACCAATAACTCAGTCAACACTTATAATTTGTACTGAGTTCTTGCTACGCAGTAACCACACCTACTGATGAAGAGAATGCCTGTCAACAGACTATAATAACTGCAATCTATGAATTACGTAGCCTGCTGGATATATCCACATCACCTCATCTGTAACTGTCAGAAGACAAGTGACTAATGATATTCATGCATTGATGTAACTGTGACTACTTATCAACCCAGAGAATTGTTTTCTTCACGTAACTATGTGGCAGCATTGCTTAAGCTTTGAAGTGGTATAAATCTCTCAGTGTCATATAATTCAGAGTCAGGCAGGCTGTGGAATCTCGAGCACATAAACAGAGATGTACCAAGGCCCCACTGACTAGTTCTGTTAACAGTGACAACAGCAATGTACTCGACTGGTAAGCTCATGTTGATTACCGGATAAGTCTTGCTACTTAGTATTTCTCATGATTTCATGCAGTGATGAGTTCACTCATCCTTTATTTAGTGGTCACATAATTAGGGTTATTCTTGCATTGCCATTATTTACCAAATCCAAAATGGAACAAGTGCAGCGCAAGGGTTTACAATCGGGACCTCACTTTTAATGTTTGCTTTATCACTAAAGAAAACACATTAAAAGATTCCTCTATATTATAAGATGGAAAAGTAAAATGGAAACTTGTTATTCTTCATCTGACACCAGATGCTGAAGTTCTGCAGGCATTGCAAAGATTTCCAAGTAATCAATTGGGTGCAAAACTGGTAGACTGCAACAATTGAGGAAACGGTCCATATATTTGAGCTCTGATCCATTACATGCCTATGCATGGGTAACAGGAAGGTTTATCCTCTGCCTTATTCAAGAAAGACATCTTAATGAATTACTAAGCGTGAAAACGGAAATTCAGATGCCAATCGCAATACCCTGCCAGTGTTCAGCTGACACCCTGAGTTGGCAACATACCTGCTTTGTGTTCCAGGCTCCTGAGCAGCTGTCAGACATAAAATAGAACTTATTTTCATATATTAAAGATAAGCCATCATGTTTAAATTCTAGCACATGGCTTTATAATATACAATTAAAAGATTTTGTAAAGAAGAGTTTATATGATTGATTTTGACATTTGTAAATAGTTCCACTTCTTGTTTTGCATGTATCATTGGGACTGTGTACAACTGCTCTGTGTGGAGTGTAGTGGTGAACAGAACCCAAGCCCTTACAGTCAAACCTACTCCTTTATTTCTACATAGAAATGTTTTTACTGAAATAAAGTCTATTTTCACAGAAAATGCCCTTGTATAATGAATTATTTTAAATTGCTGAAGGTTTTATTTGGAAAGGATGGTGAGGATATGCAGGAAGTACAGACAGACAACTATGGAAAGCTCAGGAACAATGACCAGGGGAAGTATGAGGGTGCTGGAGTGACACTGCAAGAAGTCCAGACATGGCTTGTGCAAAATCATGTGGAATGATAATAGGGGCAAAACCAAAGGAAATAACAACAGTGGAAATGTGACCATGGGAAGTGTAGTGACTGGTGAATGCAGTTTACAGATTGGTAATGAGACTTAGAGGAATGAGGCCATGGGGGCTAGCAGCATAGGAGATTTGGAAGCAGCAGGGTGATTATAGTAGTTATTAGCAATGTCAGTTGTGAACAGAACAATACGGTACCAGTTGATGCTACTTGCCATTTGCATCTGCTGAGCTATTAGAAATGATTTTCATCAGTTTAAATGGAACAGATCATCATGAGCCCAGCCACTGTTCAACAGCGAGATGCAAAGCAGATAACTTAGAACCAGAAAGGCTGCCTCTGCCTCTGTTTATTTGTGTTCCTTAACCTAACTGCTTGTGAGTTATCTCTCACCTCAGGACCACTGGTTTATGGCAAATACCATCACTTTGTATGAAGACTTCAACCAGTTCTATTCCACTACTGAGCTCCAACTCTCTTCCTTACAGAAATGCCTACAGGATTTTCCAGTCTTGTAGAAATAGTCAATATGCTAGTTCACACCACTTTACTGAAATATTACAACCATTTATGATTACACTTCATGTAGTTGGTGATACAATGTAATTAAAGAGGCAATTGTCTAATTTTACACAGATACTTGTGTTAAGTAAGTAGCTGTGGCTATGACCTTTTGACATTCCCACTGCTGGAAAATGCCTTGCTCCCTGACATTATCTCACCCACAGAAGTATTCCTGCCAACCTTCTTCAGAAGATATTGGTTGAAATGCTAGGCATTTTGGGTTGGTTGGGTGATGCCATGGCAATGGACTAGAGAGCATGGATTTTTTGAGCCTTCCTGTGCTCTGAATTATCCACTGTGCTTGGTTGGATGGAATATATTGGAGTCCGTGCATTAAGTACATGATGTACATTAAGAACTGCAGCTGGAACATGAAAGATCTCATTGTGCCTGACTGACTCAGGCTGCAGCATGAGATCAGGCACAATGACTAAGCAACTATTTTAACTACCTACAGGACTCCCCCTTTTGCTTCCTGCCCTGTTGATAACTCAGTGATTGCAAACAGTGTTTTTCTGATATTTTAAAGAAATGGTGGCACCAAACTTTTTAATCGAAACAAATCATGTAAAATATTTAATAAGAAAACAGAAAATGCAAGAAGCACACAGCAGGTCAGGCAGCATCCGTGGAAAGAGGAACAGTTAACATTTATTGTCCAAGACTGGAAAAGAGAGAAAAGCAAAGGATCCCAGATCTGAAGTGCTAATTATTTCTCTTTCCACAAATGCTGCCTGACCTGCTGAGTGTTTCCAGCATTTTCTGAATTTATTTCAGATTTACAACATCTGTGGCTGTATAATATTCATGGAAAATATTTCTTGGATGCAATGGTTCCATGGAATTGCAGAGCAGAGGAAAAATGTTTCTTGAAGAGACTCTGCAATAAGTGGCAGCTCCCTGTTCACCTCCAACCAATGGATGTACATTCCACAGCCAGCTCTTATCACTACTGCCCAATCCACAAGACTGTAAGCCAAGGTTGAAAATTTTGGATTTCCACCATGTCCAGTTTGGACTTAAGAGCCACGGAATTGTGAGAATTTAAGAATCAATAAGAAGATGGTATTGAAAATGCTAACTCTCACTTACTAATCTTCCATCACAACCCAAACAGTTTACTTAGTGTCATTTCTGAGACTTCTCTCTGCATACACCTTTATTGCTGTCTTTTTCTTGTAATTGTGATGACCAGACCATGTAGTTGGGCTTTGCAGGGTTGACACATGATGTCCATCCTTGTTCCATCAAACTCCACTTTCCTCACTACTCTTGCATTTATACTAAAAGGTTGATTCTTCTGTACTTAAATGTATTGCTGCGCTAACAGCTGTGGTGCAAGGAGTTTTGTCAAGAATTATTCTAGGAATGTTAGCATCACTGGCATTTATGTCCTATCCATAGTTGCGCTTGAGATCTCAGTGGACTGGCTTCTTCTAACAATGTGGTCAATGTACTCCTCCAATACTTTCAGGATTTTTGACCAACACCAATGCACAACTGGCAACCTATTCCACTTGCAATGACCACATATAGAATTTCTCTCAATGTACGTTCTTTCATCCTACTCACCGCCACCTATCTAATACTCTTGCAGAGTCTCCTATATAATTTCATTCACCTCTGCTCCCTACCTCACTCTGGTCTGAAACCAACCCTTCTGAGTTTCCCTCTTGGGAACTTCACCTGGTAGCATACACAGAGTTTTGCATATGATGGACCTTTTGTGTTCTTAATTGTCTTTTTTATATTATCCACTGCAAGATACCCAGCAAGATGGCGCCAGAGCCTTGCAACTCATTGCAAGCTGCTCTCTGCAGATCTACTACAATCCTTCTACTCTTTTAAATTTAAATTCTATGTCTCTAATACACTTTACTCTGTATTCTGTTATTGTTTTTACCCTGTACTACCTCAGTGCACTGTGTAATGAATTGATCTGTAGGAACGGTATGCAAAACAAGTTTTTCACTGTACCTCAGTACAAGTGACAATAATAAACCAATACCACTGTTCTTGGATCCCTCTGACAATGAAACCTATGTTAAAAAAATTTAATTACCTGCATTCCTCATAATTTAATAAATCGTGCATCACTGCATGATTGCAACCATAATCTTTTGTCTGACATTAGTCAAAGTCAAACCACTGGAACAACTAACTATAATATGTGTATCATATATCAATTCTAATTTTACTTGGCTATAATCTGCTCACCTGATTCACTTATTTTCAGACTATTCAGTTCAGTTACATTAAAGGTGAAATGGATGTCTTATTCAGATAGACATGTCATAAAGCTTCCGCTGGATTGACCTTGTCCCTCGTGAATGTATTCTAACCATAACAATCCTACATTGAGTGTGTGTTGAAGTATTCTGAGAACTATGTATAGAATGTATTTTGAGAGGTATGTCTCCTTGACAAATATTTCATACTTCACATTCATAATTTCTTTATTAGAAGTCTTGCTATAAAGCGTGACATTTAGCAAAAGCAGTCGGATCGGATCACGGAACTTGTTTTTGGGCAGGAAATTCTAGCTGTAAAAGACTTCTTGTGGTAGTGGGTTACACACCCAAAGTGACATCACAATAAGGGATGAAAGGCCCTTGTTGGCTGTAAGGTCAGTCGGTTAATTATCATCTGTACCAATTGACTGAATATGCCTGTATCACTGAAATAACTTTCCCCAGTAACATCAGCACTTTGATGTTTAACCAAATGTATTTTCCAAATTCACATTTAGTGGTAAAAAACCCACTGTAGATTTTAAAATATGATGAGTTTTGTTGCTTTGATACAGAACTGAGTAATTCCTACAGTTTAAATTATACTACAAATGAATGGCTAGGTTTTTGTAGTGTTAGATTCACCTGTTAATTAATATCTGTTTGTTAGATACAAAATACACTGCCACAGGGTACTGGTTAATTTGTTCAGGCATTGAAGCTAATAATTTTATCTTGAGCAAGAGTACTCTGTTAATAGCACAGTAACAGGTCCTTCCCATTGATATTGTGTTACTGCCAACCTTCCAATGCTTCACTTTAAAATGTACTTCTTCTCTCCACTGACACCTCCCAATGCTCACAGTTAATGAACTGACTGGCCATGGCAAGCAGGCAATATAGAACGTCATTGTGTAGATGTGTCAAGGTTAGACAGAACTTACTATTTAAGTTAATGCCTGAAGAATGGATATTTGAGTAAGATGTTGCAGGGAATTAGGGCCATGAAACAAGAAACAGAAAAATCATCTGCTTGGGAAACCAGTAAATATTCAAATCAAATATTGTAAAATATGGAATGCAAAGAGCAAATGTGTATGTTCTAGATGGCACACTGCCATTTCCCCATGAGTAGGCTCTGGGGAACTCTCCTTATCCTTTAGTGGGCATGCTTAAGATGGCACAATACTATTCCATGAGAATACTCTAGGTCCGATTGCTTTATCCACAGCTTTTTTTCAGCAAAGAAGATCTGATACCTGTTGCTCTTGTAGAATGTGGGGTGAGGTAGTAGGATAATGCAGTGAATAATGCTGGTTCTTTACAACATGTACTACTCTGGGCTGCTTATTGCTGACATACTGTTCTTCAGAAGAGAAGGCATCTCCCTGAACAGTGGTGTAGCTTGAGTAGTACAAGAACTTTTCTGTTCATTCAGCTGAAGAACTGTTTCTTGGCTCCTGAAGATGCTGACCCTTTCCCCTCCTCCACCCTCTCCATCTGCCCATCACCCACACACTCCTCCCACTGCTTCCCCCTTCCCACTCCTCCCATCAACCCTCTCCACTTCCCTCTCTTGGATTCCATGTTTCACCTTCCTCTCATCATCTTCAACCCTTTGTCACTTCAACCCTATCACCTCCCAGCTTCTGGCGCTATTCCCACTCTCTCTTCCCCCATCTGCCTATCACCACTCCTCACTTTGATTCACCTACGAGTTCTTGCTCCAGCCCTTCCCTCCACCTTTTCATACTGCTAATTCCCCTCTATCTTTCAGTTCAGGTGAAAGGTTGTGACCCAGAACATCCACTGTCCATTTCCCTCCATAGATGCTGTCTGGCCCATTGAGTTCCTCCAGCTTTTCGTCAGTTGCTCCAGATTCCAGCATCTGCAGTCTCTTGTGTCAGCCTTTTCTTTAACTTGCCATGGAATTTTGAAATTATTGCCCCAGAAATTGAATTTTACCCTCACTTGTGTGGTAAGTAGCTGCTGCATTTCACATCCATACCTATTCAGTTCATCTGTAAAATTAAAAATGTGAGAATGGTTAAAAACACCTTTAACCAGACTACATGAGGTTCTGTTGCACCAGGTCAAAGATGGGCAAGGGAACTACCTGATCCTCACCTATCATCCACCAGCAGCTGATAAAGCAATGATAAATTCTTCACATTGAACGACACTCAGGGGGATAAAGCTCTGAAAGTAGCAAGGGCACAGAATGCACTACACGTGGGGACTTCAGTGTGTTGCTTGAAGCTGCCCAAGCCCTGAAGGACACAGATGCCTGACTGGGTCTGCAGCTGGCCGTGAGTCAACCAAAATAAGTTGTGCCCAAAAGGCCCAAGAGCAGCATCAGGAATGCCTGAGAATAATGA
>JARFYF010000054.1:24643949-24655521 GCA_030265395.1 Rhina ancylostomus
TACTAGGGCTGGAATCACAGGGTTTTGAACTGGAGACAATGCATTGCTGATGATCAACCTTCTACAGATAGAGCATGGGAAGTTCTTGCCTTTCTTGATAAATACTTTTCCTGCACCTCAGCAGACAGCAAAGGAAGTGGTTGTGTTTATATTTGCAACAAAGCGTGACAAATTTCATCTTCATCCAGAAAACTCTCCACTTCAATCCAGTTTCTATCTCCGTTATTATATTTCTGCAGGCTGAATACATTTGGCCTTAGACTGCAGCCCCAGGACCATCTTCTGGACCATAAACAAAATCCATCACCTTGTCCAATTCTGCTGATTTAGATTCATTTTCACCTTCCTTTATTATCCCATCCAAATTTCCAGGAAGTTCTGAAAATGAGTTTTAATATGTTATTGTTTTTGCCCTTCAAATTTGGTACATGTTAAAGAAACAACTTTTATCAGGATATAAGAGAATTTATTACAGAATGCATATTAACAGTGAGATTAATAAATAATTTTTAAAGTTGTATATAAAATGCAATTAGACTTTTGAAATAAATTTTCAAATGTTGAAAAAGAGCTTGGACCTAGGTTTAAATTTCAGGATATTTTAATAAACTTACAGCTAGAAGTACAGCTAGAGTACAAGCAGTAGAGTACAAATGTGCATCACACAAATATATTTGGAATCTAACGGCATCTCAGAACATGAAGGTGGAAAAGTCCCCAAAGCCTGAAGGGATCAATCCCAGGTTGTTGAGAGGGGATTGCTGTGGCCTTGACAAAGATCTTTGTATCCTCTATGGCTACAGGTGAGGTACCAGAGGACTAGAGAGTAACCTGTGTTGTTCCTTTGTTTAAGATGGGCAATATGGATAATCCAGGAGATTAGAGGTTAATGAGCCTCACATCAGTGGTAGGGAAGCTATTGGAAAGGATTCTTAGGGATGGGATTTACTCATATTTGGAAAAAGCATTGGGATTATTAGGGACAGTCAACATTGTTTTGTGCAGGGCATGTTTTGTCTTACAAACTTGATTGAGTTTCTTTTGAGGAGGTGACGAAGGTCACTGATGAAGGCAGGGCAGTGGATGTTGTCTACATGGACTTTAGAAAGGCATTTGACATGGTTACTCATGGTAGGCTGATCCAGAAGATTAAGATGCACATGATCCACCATAGCTTGGATTCAAAACTGGCTTAGCCAAAAAAGACAGAGGGTCATGGTGGAGGGGTGTTAATCTGACTGGAGGTCTGTGACCAGTGGTGTTCAGCAGAGGTCAGTGCTGGGATCTATGTTGTTTATGATACTCATAAATGATTTGGATGAAAAAGTAAGTGGGCTGATCAGTAAGTCTGCACCCGACACAAAAATTGGCAGTGGATAATGAAGGTTGTCAAAGGATTCAGCAGGATATGGATTAGTTGGAAATGTGGCAGAGAAATGGCAGATGGAGTTTAATTGGGACAAATGTGAAGTGATGCATTTTGGGAGGCCAAATGCAAGAGGAAACTATAATAGCAACATTTAAGAGGCATTTAAACAGGCGTATGAACAAGTAGGGAATGGAGGGATATGTGCAGGCAGATGTTTGAATTGGCATCATGGTTGGCACAGACAATGGCTGAAGGATCTGTTCCTTTGCTGTACTGTTCTATCGTACCTGTTTCAGAGCTGAATCTTCATAATCCAACAATGTACAGCAGTTGTAGACATCTAACTGCATATACTGGAGAATAGAAATCTAATGTTGTAAATCAGAGAATAGAAATCGAACTTGGTATTCCTGAGTGGAAAGTTAATTTTGTATATCAATGTGTGACTATAATCAGTATTAGAATTATGTTCTCTGTACACCAATATACTGGTAGATTTGGTATCGACACATCCTTAAAGA
The DNA here is from genome assembly GCA_030265395.1 of Rhina ancylostomus. Taxonomy (NCBI): domain Eukaryota; kingdom Metazoa; phylum Chordata; class Chondrichthyes; order Rhinopristiformes; family Rhinidae; genus Rhina; species Rhina ancylostomus. The sequence goes on from JARFYF010000054.1 coordinate 24,645,840, forward strand.
GGAGTATAGTACTATAATGGTTGTTACTGGGCTTGTATCCAGAGCTTTGGACACTGATTTAGAGATACAAGTTTGAATCTCACCAATAGCAGCCATGGAATTTAAATTCAAGTAATTTAAAAAATCTGGAATTCAAAAAAATATAGAAATATTAATTGTGAAACTACAATTTTGTTGCAAAACCCCATCTGGTTCATTAATGCTCTTCAAGGAAGGAATCCTGCCATGCTTATCCCTTCTGCCTCTATGCGAGTCAAGACCCACCAATGTGGTTGATTCTGAACTGCTTCCTCAGTACTGGGGCAACTAGGGATAGGCAATAAATAGCAGCAATGTCCATGTCCTGTGAACATCTCAAAAAAAAATTGAAATTTCTAGTGATACAAGCATTAGTGGTTTTAAAAAAAATACACATTTTACAATAAATTTGGAATATTATAATGGTTTTGGCATGAGATTAAAAGAATGGCCCAGAATCAATCTGGAGTTCCCTTTCTACTCAATACTTTGCTCAACATTCTGGACTTCCACCCCTAAGCCATTCCATTTTCCAATCTCTCCTTCTTAACTAGCTCCTTAAATTCTACATATGTGACTGAGCGTTGCACACAAAATTTTCCTGAAAAATCTCTTCTATCATATGCCTTGAAATATTTTATTACATTAGTAAATAAATGTAAGTTGCTGTTGATTGATTGATTGGTGGGGCCACTTATTCCTCACTTCAGTCAACACATAATTAAAATAATAAAATGTAATCAGCAATCTTGCTCCAACCAATTTCATTATTGGCTTCTAAACCTGCATATGGTGTGGGAAGATCTATAGACAGTTTACATTTAACTAAAGGTGAAATGGCTGTTTAAATGTATTTTCTTCCCCACTGGATTTTACTTCTTACCTATACAAGTAGGTGGCATGGAACTCCACAGTCCATTTCTCAGGCATTTTATGGTGTTGCCTCCCACTAGCATGAATCCAGATTGGCAGGTATATCTGACCAATGATTCACAGACTGAAAAAAAGGCATGAGAGACCATAGGGGTGGGTCCACAGGAGGTTGCTGCAAAGAAACAAAAGTTGGCATTAAAGGAAAGTTTAGAGTTACAGGGAATACTTGAGCAAACTTTTGTTAAATTGTAAGCACTGTCTTCATCATATGGGCATTGCATTGCATCAACATAATCTGAAATCCTGTTGAATATTTTAAGAGAACTCACTCCTTTAACTATCTTTAAGACTTACTGAAATTAAGTAGTTGATTCTTCCAGTCCAGATGGTGATGCTGAAACATGAGTTTAAGAGCCTGTCAGTTCAAAGAGAGCAAAGGCAGACATCGATAACAAAAGTCATCACTGCCTCGGCACAGCCAATGGCTGCTTGAGAAAAAGTGTGTGTGAAGGTTAGGCCCTCAGACCCAACAGAAAGCTCATGATCTGCTGGGCAGCTATAATCACTGCCCTTCTCTATGTTACTGAGATATAGACTAACTACAGCAGGTGCTTCAAGGCGCTGGAAAAATATCACCAATACTGTCTCAGCAAAATCCTCCAAATCTATTGGCAGCCTATGTGCACCAATGTTAGTGCCCTCTCCAAGCCCAACAGCCTTGACATTGAGGCCCTCATTAAGCTCGGTTGGCTGTCTTGGACAGGTCGTGTCGTTTGCATGCCTGATATCAGACTCCCAAAACACATTCTGTTCCAAGCGCAGGTGCAGCAGAGATTATGAAGTAGACATAAGAAATGATTCAAGTATGTTTCTGTATCCTCCTTGAAAGAGTGTGACACTGACTTGGCCCACGATTGCTTAAAGTGGAGAAGGATCCTGGATGGTACTGAGAACCTCGAGTCCTTTCACTGAGAACACATAGGCACACAGCATAGATGGTCGAAGCAGTTCAATATTTCCGAAGTCACTCTCCCAGTCACTCTGTCAAACACTTGCTGCACACAGAGTGAATCGGGGGCGTGGGGGGGGGTGACTTGAGACAATGGCCTTTTCAGCCACGTCAGAACACGGAATAGAGTGGAAACAATAATCCCGAGGGACTGCCTAAGGAGCCAAAGTGATAGAAGCAAACAAGTAAAATTATTTCATGGCCCTTGGACTGATAACTTTAGGCTTAAGAAGATGTTTACATACAGAGTGAAAAGGAACAGGATTAAAGTTAAATGGAATTGAGATTTTATAAAGTAGATTAAAATGTTGCCGTTCTGTCTTTTTTCCCCACAATGTTTAGCTGGATAACATCTTTTGAACCTGATTCATTTAACTCACTTTATCAGTGTGCTTGGATCACCTGAAATAGGATCCTCTACAGTACTTTAAAGTTAACTATCAATCACTTAATTAAAGTTTTTGAAAGTGATCTAGAAAGGACAGAATATTCTAAATGTTAGAAAGAACTCTTCAGAAAGGTTGTGTGTAAATATTGAAGTTGAACATGTGAGCTTAACAAAGTGAAGTACAGAAGGTTACCAAAATAAATAATTGGACAGAGAAGTAAAATCTTGATGTAGAGACAGGTTTAAAGGAGTTTTTTTATGGGAAGGGAGGTAGAAAGATAGAGAGGATTAGGGAAGGAATTTCAAAGCTCAGCCAATGGTAGAGCTTTCAACACTGGGGATAATTAAGAGGTCAGAATTAGAATTTACTTCAAAGTTTAGAGTCATTGCCATCTTAGGGGATCAGTCACTTACTTAGTTTTAGGACAAAAATGACTTTGTTGATGTGGGCTTTCTGTCTGGAGTTGCTGCTTGTGGTTACTGCACTTAAGCTGGGCTGGACATAAAAAGCCCATCAGATTGGTCCTCTGCACACTGGAGTCCAGACAATGGCTGGACCTTGGATGGAGCAAAGAGGAAGTCTTGCATCTTAGAGCAGACAAAGCCATGAGATTTTAACAATTTTTAAATGTACATGACATTTGGAGATATTTAAGAATTATTAACATTGAAATAGTTATTTGAAAATAAAGTACACTTAAAAATATTAAACAAGTCAGGTAAAGTAACTTACTTTCCCTTCTACCTTCTAGCATTTTATCCTACAATCCCCATTTAAATCAATACCTCATCAGGTTTCACTGCCAGGTCTGAGTGAAGTACTGTGAATTAACACAACACCCAGCCCTGCTGTTGGACTCCGTGTGGACTCCAGTGACTTAACAATCTGGCAGAATAAGCCATGCCAAACCCTTCAGCGAGCCCCTGGCACAGTGCATGTAGAGTCATCTGGGGTGTAAATCAGGGTGAACTTGGGGTTCCACAAACAGCATGATTCAACCAAAGAAATCCAAACGTCTAAACAAAATGAAGATTTAATAGTAACCCACCGTTAACCATTTCTCTCCAGGCACTCAGGTCTACCCGTGGTATGTGACTGCATCCGACATATGCTTTTGGGTATGGTCTGAATGTAAGTACATCCCTAGGAAGTTTCTTAATCCCAGTATTATCACAGATGAAGGCAGGTAACGAGACATGTTGAAGAGCCTGCCGTTGGTTAGCAGTAAAAACTCCTTTATTTTCCCACCAGAATCTAAAATATACAGAAATAGGGAAAAAGACATTAGGAAGAGTGAGAATATTTAGGCCAACATTTATTCATTATGGAATCACAACAGGACTGATTTTTGTCTGTATGGAGCCTTATCTGCTGTGTCTGTCTATATAAAATAACCGAACAATGTTTTCCACATAAAGAAACTTTTGAGACGTTGTTGCAATAACTGGGAAAAAAATTCAAATTCTTTCTCTTCTAATGGACGTTGAGAATTGGTCTTCCCTGTTCTCTCAAACGCAACTGGTGCATGGACACAAGAGGCAGCAGGTGAGAGAAAATAAATATATTATGTTAAGATATGGTAAAAACATTGTATGGTTAAAATATTCCAATATGTCCACACATCCTGCTTTAATGCAGGGCCCTCTAACAGGTGAGCCATCATGCTACAAGTTTTCAGAAATCTACTGGGGCAACAACTAACTTAACTGGGACCTGGATTTGCTGGGTTTTGGCTTTGTGAGGGATGGTCTTCCAACTACCTCTGACTGAAGGGTTGAGAGCACGGGAGGAAAGAGCCCCAAATCATTTCACATTTTCCAGCTGTCAAGACAGAACTAAAATAGTATCAGTACAGGTGCAGAAAGACAAAAAAAAACTGCTGATGTTGGAAATTTGAAATAAAAATAGAAACTACTTGAAATATTCAACAGATCAGGTTGCATCTATGGCGAGAAAAACAGAGTTAACTTTTCTGGTCAAAGACGCTTCATCATAAAGATCAATGATATGCATTTAATGTATCCTGATGAAGGGTCATTTGATCTGAAACACCAACTCGACTAGTGCTGCTTGACCTGCTAACTATTTCCAGGATGTGCTGTTTTTATGTTGGTGCAGATACATTCATTCTGACTTTCAAAAACCAGTGAAATTATGCCCAGTGCTGAGGCCAAGGTCCACTTCAGGTCTGAATCCATCCCGGTGAAGGGACACTAATTTTTGTTGGAATTGTTCAAAGCAGCTCCTCACCACGTGGGACCTGCAACTTTTGGATTTGAGAGGGACTGGGAATGGGAGGAGAGCTGGTATATTCCTCAGGTCAATGGAGTTCTGGCTGCATTTCTGGCATCCTCTGGAGCAACATAAGCACAATGAGGCTTGTGGCTCGAATACCAAGAGATAGTTGTGATGGAAATCCTGGTGGGATTGGATATTAATTGTGGAGACCAAAACTGAAAGTATTTGAAAGTGCCAAAGATAATGATAATGAGAAGCTGGTAGTGGTGAGGGATGTGGTGGCAGTGATAGAGGGGACAGTGCCAATCCTACCGACGTCTTTCCTAGTTTTTTCCATTAATAGTTAAGATGCAGAGTTTAGTATTCTTGGAAGGTGAAATAGTTCTGTTGAAGAAAGACCATTGTCAAATGGCATATTGATGCCTCAGATAATGTAGGGACACTGTATCTTAATTGTACCAATTAGAGCTGGAGGATCAGAGTAGCTTTGACCCATGTTAAATGCCGGTGATGCAGCAAAATGGATCTGTGCCATTGGAACAAGAAGGTGCTGAAGAAATGGCTGCGGGACCTTGAGAACTGTGATGGACTAGGAGCACTGGGCTGACTAGGCTAATGGAGCCAAAACTCGCATGTGTGATATACAAGGGTACTGTGCAGAAACCACTAGCCAAATGATACTAAGACAAGGAGGTGATCGGGCTGTGTATGCAGAAGAAACATCGGAGGATTCAGTACGAAAGCCGAGGTATGAGAATGCTGTGAGAACAAGGAATAGTTGGCAGGAGCAACAAAATAGGAAGACAGTTCAGCGTATTTCAGCGTCTGCTACTGAATTGTTAAGAATGTAAGGATATGAGTAGAAGGGAGCAGGAGGAGGCCGTTCAGCTTTTCGAGCCTGCTCCATCTTTCAATACGATCAAAGCTGACTTTCTAACTCAACACTCTCCTGCCCTTTCCCCACATCCCTTGATTTTTCAAATATTCAGAAATCTACTGTTCCCAGTTTTGAATGCAATTGATAAGTGAGCTGAGGTAGAGAGTACCAAAGATTCACTACCCTTCATGAGAAGTAATTTCAACTTCATGTTTATTGTCATAGGCAAACATGCACACAGGGTATTAATGCCATGCATCTTCAGCACAGTCATGAGAAACATAAGTTACCATAAACTTAAATTAACAAATTATATGCAACTTGCATAACAAAATAAACGTAATGACACTAGTGCAAGTTGAGAGCGAGAGAAAATGAAATATCATCCGAGGTAGTGTTAAGGTTTGTCAGGTCAGTTCAAGAACCTGATGGCAGAAGCTGTTGTTGAACCTTGAGGTGAGGGTCTTCAGGCTCCTGTACCTCCTGCCTGACGGCAGCAATGAGAAGAGGGCATGGCCCAAATGGTGACAGTCTTGGATGATGTTGTTTGTTTTAGTCCTAAGTGGCCCGCCCTTACTTTGAGAGCGCAACCCATAATTCTAGTTGGTGTTGCCAGGGGGAAACATCCTCCCCATATCTATATGGACGCGATGAAAATTCTGTATGCTTCAATGAGATCATAACTCATTCTTCTAAATTCTAAAGAGTGGAGGCCTAGCTGACATGAGTCGACTCAAATCACTGGATCAGGTTTTAGTGAGCAAGCTTCCTGCAAAACGGAGAGGCCTAGCACTCACCTTGTTGACTTGGGAAGAAAACCAAAAGTAAGTGCAGTTGGCAGAATGTTATAAAAGGTGCATAACAATGGCACAGGTGATTAAAAAGTAAGAAGTTCAAGAAACTAGATGTGAAAGTTTTACTGGAGGATTGCGTGACTGGTGGTGATCCAATAGCACAAAGGAAATCCAAACAGTATGCAATGAACCACATAAATGATTGGAAAATAAAGTCAAATGCAGGTAGTTGACACTTGATGCATGCTGAGCATTTCTGTAAATGTCAACATGAAAAGATTAGAAAAGGGCTGTAAGAAAACATGCATCAAACAGAGCAGATGATCCAGAACATGAAACCAGGACTTGTGGTTATCTGTCTGCTGCTGAACTGCCATTTGGTTCCTTGAATTTCAGAGGTCAAAATCTATCTGATGAAAGAAGTTGTTCTGTAGAAAATTCTAAAGAATGTCAGATGAACCCTGCAAGAGTTAATAGATTTGGGTAACAAATATATAAATCAAGAAGCCTACAGATTTCAGGGTCATTTGGGGAAGACAAGTGGCTCTGCTATCATTACAAGTGGTAGCCTGTTACAAATAAACAATGAATATGCTGTAAATAGAGATGACTTGGACAGGAAGTTGGTTAGTAATAGTCCAGGTTGTGACAAAAACGAGCCTTTGCAAAACAGAAATGGAAATGTTGACCAAACTTACTCATGCAAAACCAGAGAGAAACTCTTATGTTGAAAATACAGATTTGTCAAATGACTGAACCGAAAGGGAAGAAGAGTCCTTTTCGTAAAATGTATCCAATTGTGAGGGAGAGCCGATGTTCCACACCAGCACTAATATATGTGACACATTCACACATCAATTTTCTCCATTTGACCGTTAAAGAAACCAGATGGTACTTGGTGATTGACTATTGACTGCTGTAAGCTAAACTTGCCATATGTTCACCTATTGTGTGAGAAATCCTAGCAACTCAATCCAACTGGGCTCCCCAATCCTTCAACAATGTTGAAACTTTCAGTGGGTTCTGAGGTTTCCCTGTTGGGAAATCGGTTACAACTTGGCTCCACATTCAACCACCAGATCTATATTTGGAATTTCCTAGCACAAGGATTTCAACATGCCCTAAACAAATTGCAAGTGTTTTAAAAGATTTTCAAATCACAGTGTTTGTTTCAACATGTGGATAATCTTTTGCCAACTGTGAATTCGAAGGAGGAACATCGTCAGTTATTAATAAACTGCTTTGAGATCTGAACTGAACTGTACTGAAGACTAATTTATATCATGGTGAACATGTACTGATAAACAGGTCTCAGACTTGCATTGTTGTTAGAGAAGTGCACAGCCTGAAGTGATTACATTAGTTTAGGAGACAACTATTGGAATCATAATGACACTGACACATACCCTATCGAGAACCAAGTATGAAACAATCAGTAAAGAATTGAGCATTAAAGTTAGCATTGACATATGCATTAAAATTAAAAGTAAGGAGTGTCATATCAAGTAAATCTGGACTAACTAGGTTTAGGGAGAAGTGGTATTTAGCAAGAATCACCCAGAAGATGTATACAGGTAAAAATAGAACTGGAGAATCTTGCATGATTCTTGATTATATGGCCAACTGTTGCTTTCTGTGGGGTACAAAATTTGCTTAAAATGCATGCACTTGATTAGCATGCTTGGAATAATTTAGATTTAGTAGACATTCTGCAGAAGGATTAGATTAAGAAGGAGAAGACTACTATCTCTTGGGATGGGATCCAAAATAATGTGGGGATCCAAAATAATGTGGAGACCCTGCAATGAATTTTGTTGGTTAAGGCAACATAGATAAATGCACCAATGTTGGAACACAAAAAGTTCTTGCTCACCTCTGTTGAAAACTGACGCTAGTGTGAAGAGGTGTGTGGAATTGAGTTAAGTTCTGAAATATTTGATAGCACGAACAATTGGCAGGCAGCCACTTTATCCTGAGATCTGCAGCAGACTTTGTGAAAAAGACTGAATGGACTGAATGAGTCTCATGGCAAGGACGTCAAAAACAAGAGGGCACAGTTTTAAGGTGAAATGTAGGAGTTTTGAAGGGGATCTGAATGGTAAGTTTCTTGCACAGAAAGTGGTTGATATCTGGAATACACTGCCTGAGGAGGTGCTGGGATCAGATACAATTACTAAAGAAGCGATTAGATGGATATTTAAATAGGCAAGGCACAGAACAACAACAATTTAAAATAACAACAATTAATAACAACATTTAAAAGACATTTGGGCAGGTACATGGATAGGAAAGGTTTCGAGGGATATGGGCCAAAGGTGGGCAAATTGGACTAACTTAGATGGGCAACTTGATCAGTGTGAATGAGTCAGACCGAAGGGCCTGCTTCCATGCTGCGTTACTCTGTGACTCTATACAAGGATATGGTCCTAATGTGGACAAATGGGAAGAGTGTAGATGTGGAAAAAGATCAGTGTGGACATGGAAGGTATTGAGCCCAGTTCTGTGCTGTACAACTCCGTGACTGATTTAACTGACTGGGCTGGCCACCACAGAAGTGGTCAGAAAGGGTGTCTACGCAGAAACCATTAAAATGAAAAAAACTTGGAGTGGCTTTTGAGGGGTTAGATGATGGAAGTACATGCCCCTCAAAAACGGAATGGGAAAAACCATGAAAGCAAGGAATAGATGTAGCAGAAAAACAGTGAAGGAGAAGAAAGAAATACCTTGCATACTTTTCTACCTCCTGCTGTATGAGTAACATGTATCTTGTTTAATACTATTTAAGGAGTGATGTGTTACTCATTATTGTGAATAAAGTGGGAGAAGTAAAATTGTAACTGATCAGAGACAATTCAAATCATTGGATCAGATGGATTCTGCTGATCTAGGTTCCAATAAAAGGATTGTAATGAAAGTCTTGATGCTTCTGTTACCTGTCTCCATCTCGGAGGTTCTTGAATTGTCGTCCTATCAAGCAGGCAAACAATGGTCCCACCCTGCCACCTTCCACAAAGGGTTCAGAGATTCCCCCGACCCACACGTCAATGTTCTCTGGCCTTCCATACAACTTGAGGAGATTAGAAGCAAGTTTCACATTCTTGAGGATAAGTGAAAGATCCAAGAGATCATGGGGTTCAGATAGTCCACAAAACCTTCGCCAAGCACTGTAACCTGGATTTGGGGTGGGAAGAAGGAGGTTAATTATTTTGCTGATGAGCTAAGATAAATAAGAAAGATAATCAGCATAGGAACATAACAGCATCAACAAATGTGCAATCTGAAGGTTTCAGAATTTGCAAATTGAGTCTATGTAATATAGCTCTCCGTATGGTACGTTATCTACTTTTTAAAATTTTATTTACAGCGTGATAACAGGCCCTTCCGGCCCAACAAGTCCGCACCACCCATTTTAAACCCTAAATTAACCTACCCGTACATCTTTGGAATGTGGGAGGAAACCGGAGCACCCGGAGGAAACCCACGC
>JARFYF010000054.1:24673960-24685181 GCA_030265395.1 Rhina ancylostomus
GTCACATGTACATCGAAACACACAGTCAAATGCATCTTTTGCATAGAGTGTTCTGGGGGCAGCCCGCAAGTGTCGTCACGCTTCTGGCGCCAACATAACGCGCCCACAGCTCCTGACCTGTATGTCTTTAGAATGTGGGAGGAAACTGGAGCACCCGGAGGAAACCCACGCAGACACGGGGACAACGTACAAACTCCTTACAGACAGCAGTGGGAATTGAACCCGGGTCGCTGGTGCTGTAATAGCGTTACGCTAACTGCTACACTACCGTGCCTGCCCAAGATGCAAGATGCATTTCACTGGGTGAAATGTACATATGACTAATAAAGATAACTATCTAAAATGCTGTAAGACAGAAGCACATCAGAAGAGGTTATAGGTTGTGCATTTATACAGCTTTGTATCAAGACATGATTTATATTTGAACTTTAGCTAAGGCTGTTAGTAGGAATTTCAGGAATTGATGGCATTGTGGGGAAGAATTTTCAGGGGTCTGTGTGCCAGGGATTTTCCCAGTCTCCTGCAGTAACTTCACTGGAGGAATGGTGTAAATGTCCAAAATCTATTTCTGTTGGTTTTCTGTCAATTCTACATCAAAGTCAGACTTGGAGATGAGATTCCCACAGAAATCACTAGGGAATGTCAGAAAAACCATTAATTTTACACTTGAAGTGAAAAATCTCCTGCCACCTCACAAGCTGAGGCTTATTGACCAGGTATTGTTCAAGCAGCTCTGACTGAAACGTAAAGAATTGAGTGCTGTACCCACAGGGCTGAATGGAACTTGGCACTTAGCATAAAGCAGGTGATGGCAAAATGGTATGTCATTTTACACCTCATAATTTTTCCTTTCAGAGCTGCTATTGACCAGTCTAACAAAAAATGAGTTTAAATGCGGGACAAAGCTCATGTCCATTCTCAGAGCAGTCAATTGGACATCTAAAAATGTCAATTTATTTTAAAAAAAGTCTATTTCAAGTGTGGATGAAACAACTGATGAAAGAAACTACAACAACTTCTTCCAATCCAACTTGGGTACTTTTGGACAGAAATACAAGGGGCTGTGGATAGTGGAAACACCAGAGATTGCAGATGCTGGAATCTGGAACAACACACAACCTGCTGGAGGAACTCAGCGGGTCGAGCAGCACCTGTGGAAAGAAAGGAACTGTCGATGCTTAGGGTCAAAACCCTGCATCGGGACCTCTCCTGATGTAGGGTTTGAACTTGAAATATCAACATTTCCTTTCCTCCCACAGATGCTGCTCGACCCGCTGAGTTCCTCCAGCAGGTTGTGTGTTGGATTTGAGGATAGTAATGCACAAGTTATGTGTTTCAATTCATCTCAGTTGTTTACATGTTTACAACAGACTTGGCTTAATGTGGAACTATGCCCTCTTGCCCACTCTGTCTCTGAATTACATGGTAACTATATGCCCGACCTGAAACATTGACTGTCCATTTCCCTCCATAGATGCTGCCTGACCCACTGAGTTCCTCCAGCATTTTGTGTGTTGCTCCAGATTTCCAGCAATTGCAGTCTCTCTTGTGACTATTGTTACAGACATGCGGCAACAAAGCTGAGAGTTAAATATTCCAGTGTATCTGAGAGTTAGGAAGGAAAAGCAAAAAGGTCTGATTCGTGTAGTGGTGAGGAATGATCGTGGCCTGACGGATCATAATGTAGAATTAGATCAATTTGGGTCAAGCAAAAAGAGGCAAAGGCAGCTGTAATATTGGGCACAGTATAAATCCGGAGATTAGAGGTGCATATAACAGGGGCAATATGATACTTCAACCTGCATATAGACTAGGACAAATCCAATTTGCTGGAAAAAGGTGGAAGGTGAATTCTTACAATGTATTTGAGACATTTTTAAATCAATATTTGAGTAACTAACTAGGGTAAGGACTATTTTAGATTTTGTTTTGTGCAGTGAGAAATGGTTGATAACCTTGTTGTCAAGAAGGCTTTGGGGGAGAGTGACCATAATATTGCTGGAATTTTACATTGCATTTGATAATGATATATTTCAATGTGAATTTAAGGTCATAAATCTAAACGATGGAAATTATGAAGGCATGTGTGGAGAGTTTGATTGGGAGAATGCATCGACAGGCATGAGAGGAGACAGACAGTAGTCCATCTTTAAAGAAATTTTGGTGCAGATAACAAAATAGAAAGGTATTTGTTAAATGGTGAGAGACTGGACAGTGTTGATATTTAATGGTACGCAGTTGTGCCTGCACATGAGTTATTGAAGGTCAATGTGCAGGTGCAGCAAGTTATTAGGAGGGCAAATTGTATGTTAGCCTTTACAGTGAGAGAAATGGAACACTGGAATAAGGAAATCTTATTGCAATAGTACACAGTCGTGGTGAGACTGCACCAGGAGTATTGTGTATGGCTTTAGTCCCTTTATCTAAGAAAGGATGTACTTGTCCTGGGGGAGTGCATTTCCACAGATGGTGGGTTTTCCATATGATAGATTGGGAAGACTAGGATTGTATTCTTTACAGTTTAGAAGAATGCGAGGAGATCTCAAAGTTTACAAAATTCTTAAAGAGCTCACAGGCCAGATGCAGGGAGGATGTTTCCCCTGAATGAGGAGTCTAGGACTAGTGGGCACTGTTCAAGAATAAGAAGTAGGCCATGTTGGACTGAGATGAGGAAAAGTTTCTTCACTGAGAAGATGCTGAATTTTGGAATTTTCTACACCGGACAGCTATGGAGGCTTAGTCATTGTGTAGGTTAAAAATGCAGATTGGTCAACTTCTGTTCATTAAGGGAATCAAAGGATAGTGCTGGAAAATGGTGTTGAGATAAAAGATGAGCAATGATCATGATGAATAGCAGTGCAGCCTTGAAAAGCCAGATGGCCCATTGCTGCTCCTATTTGTTATGGGCTTGGAACATTTTTTAAACTGACCTGTTATATTGATCGCCCATTGACCTTGCACATCAACCTGGTGGTGGCTGAGTCTCAGGGAAGTCTCCACATTATCAGCACTTTGCACCACAGTCCTGCTCATTGCTGCAACCTGCTTGGAGAAAGTCAGGCGATGTAAAGCTGCCAGGGATGCATTTTCATTTCTTCTTCCACTAAAAGGGGAAAAAAAACAACCTGTTGGGTTTCAGGACAGCTACGGATAAGTCAAACAAACCTGGGGCTTGTGATTACTCAGATGCTTTCAAAAACCTTCTGTTTCTGCAAGATTTTTATGATATGATCAGAGTGAACAATATAGTTTTACAACAACCTTATTATACAAATCATATAAATTTCAATAATCTGGCATGCTTGGGACCTGGTGGTTCTTAACTGCCAGATTTTCTGGACTCTCGGATGTTCATCACATTAATACACTAATATGTTTTAGATGTTACATTGTTTTAAGATAGATTTCCCAGTGAACCTGGTAGGCTTTCTGGGAGCACAGGAGATGGGACCCTAGTCACTCTGAAGAGAGCTTAGGAAATGGGCCTGCAGTGAGTTGAAGGGGGCTTCAGTGAGACAGATGGGAGTGTGGATCCGGGGTCCTGGTGAGGCAGAGGAGATGCTGGAGGTAGAGCCCCAGTGAGTTAGAAGGGAGGACAGGAACTGTGACCCCATTGTTAGAAGGCCCCAGTGGGTGGAAAGGTGCCAGGAACCTGGAGGCCAGGGAGTGGAAGAGATCGAGGGAAGCGGGGCGCTGATGAGTCGCAAGAGCATGGAAAATACTACCTGAGGAGCCAGTTACCAAACCATTGGAATTTCTAAATGGTCAGATATTGGATTATCTGAGTTTCACTGCAGTGAGATCACATCTTGTGAAATGTCTTTTATTAGGTATGAGGTGATGTAGTTGTTCAATCCTTAGTCTCTCCCCACTTTTTTACTCATGGGGTAATTTGACAAATTGAAGTAAAAGGCCATGGATATCCACAGATGCTGCCCTGCTCACTGTTGCAGCTTTTAACGCCCTCCACCTAAGGTGTTGGACTTTCAACACACGGTGTGTGGACGAGTTCTTCTCATTGAGCCTACTGTCTTTTGATGATCTGTACACCGAGAATTTCAAACTCTCTGAAACATCACAATGACAGAAAATTTCTTGATTGGTGTGCTGACAGCTGCAAAGATACAGAATCAGCAAAGAAGTGGCTTCCAGACAAAGGAAGGTTAATGTGAGCCATTGTGGAAATTATTGCCGAAAGAGTCCAGGTCTATTTTTTTTTAAAGAATTTAATTCAATGCTTGATTGAACTATTTCTGATGTACAGAAAGGCACCTGCACAAGCCTCGAACCAAATGATTGGATTTTGCAGAGGTACAAGTCTAATCTTATTTAACAGATTATTATCTGACTGATATAAAAAAATGCAATTTCTTTCCTCACAATGGGAATGAGTAGTGAACACTTCGGGGAAAATGCTGATTTCAGGGCTATTTAATTAATGATCAATAAATAAAAATACATCCTCACTAGTGAGACTAGGGGTTTTACTTGAGGTTTCATGTTCTTTAAATCTTTCACAAATGATGCAAAATTCTTATAATTTTAATAAATGTGCCGATGGCTTCCAGATAAGTGTCACATAATTAATACATGGGAGGGTGAAAGTGCCCAGAGGGAGCAGAACTGATGAAGCAAATGAACGAGGAAATTGTACATTTCTTGTAATTAAGAGTAGATTAAGGAAAGGCAAGCACATGGGATTATACTTTAATAACCTTAAGGATTGATTAGCAAAGCTGAAAATAGGAATGATTTGGTTCTGATTATTAACAGTTCATTTGCCATTCAATCAGTATAAAACTATGATCAGTGATACTAAATCTGAACTGGTTCCATCAAATACGTTACTTAAATCATATAAATAGTCAACAAGCCAGTCCAAGGGTAATGTTTCCAAGGTAATTGCTCACCTTTCTCTTGTCTCTTTATACACTCTGTCCACTCTGTTGGTAGCTTCCTGTGTAACATTTTGCTTCATCAGATCTCTCCGGACTTCCTCAGAATCTGTATATGGAGGTGGAGCTCTCACTAAACTCATGAAAAGACCCCGACAAATCTGATTATTCAGTTCATTGCATCATTTGGAGAACTTGACTACATTATTAATACAAGGGGTGTTGCTGGATAGCTACTTGGCTGCATAGGATTGTTCAGCTCATTTCAATTGACAGCATGTGAACAAACAGAAACTTCTTTCAGACAGACAGATTCTTTAAACATCAGTTTTTATCATGGGGTGGGCAAGGAATAGGAGCTGAAGCTTATGATGGACTATGCAGGGAAATTTAAGTTTGATTGTATTTGAAGAGACATGTTATGGGCAGAGCTAATGTGTGCTGTATGGCTGTTCCTCACATTTTACATACATATTCATGTATGACCAGGGGCTCTGTACCTAATACCACTATAAGCACACTAACAATGAGCAAAGGTTATAAATGCAGACATCTGGCATTCTGTCCCCCTCCCTCACTCTTCAGCTCCCTTATCTTGTCCAAGCACATGAAGTTTTAGCAGAACTCCTTGCTTTCATTCTTTAAAAAAATATGCTTCACAGGGCGTCTTAAATCTGATGTCTGATACTGGTGTCTGAGGAGTTGAAGTGTATCATAAGAGCAGAAAATATTGGAAACATTCATTGGGTCAGGAAATATCTGCAAGGAAAGAAAATGAGTTAACATTTCAGATCTCTGACCTATCATCACGATCTGCTGATAATTCCCAGCATTTTCTATTTTTATTTCAGATTTCTGGGTATTAGTTCCCTCAAGAAACTACATTGCACTGCTCCAAGTCAGAAACCAATTATGCAAAATCAAAAAGCCTCATCCTTCTTCAATACAAATCATTTCCTTGCACTTGTACCTCCTCACTGCTCCTTCCACTCCACTTCTCTCCCCCTTCCTCAATTCCCCCCTTTCCCTAATTCATCTTTCCTTTCCTTTAATCACTATTTATCCTCCCCACTCCATACCTGCTTCCACTCTTTGCCTTTTTCCCCTTTCATGTTACCCTCTACCACATTTCCTCCAGCACCTTGGTCCAATTAATCCCTGGCCCTGGGCATTGCACTAGGCTTTACCAGTGGACGGAGGATTTTGCAGCAACACCAGTGGTTAGTACTGCCTGTAAACACAAGAGTTATGCTGGGTTTGAGATCCTGACCTGCAGAGGCTCCTTCCCTTGGTTGTGCTGACACCAGTGGTGAATTTGATCATCAATGTTGCTGTCGCTGAGAGGTGGAAAGTGAGTCACATTTTCCAGGGTCTCCGTTGTTGATATTATTGTCAGATGTTTTATTGTTCAGTGGGGGCAGGTTGGTAAAAGATCTTTGATTTATATTTGTTCAGTGAATGAGTCAGTGGTGATTGAGCTTTCCCTCTGGATGCACACGCTTTGCATTCTCCAGCTTGATCAAGGATTTTTCAATGACCTTGCTTCCAGCGTGGAGGCAGTCAGTAACAGATATTTTCCAAAAGCATCATGACTCTCTCCTTCTGCTGCTGAATTTAATGGGGGCCCCAGGACCAGTGTCCAGAGCATTTATCACATCAGCTAAATTTTTCACATTGTATTTATTATTTGATATCTGACTTCCCAGGCAGGCCCAGCATTTATTGCCTATCCCTAATTGCTAATTGCTTGGTTATTTAAAGAGTCAACCATATGTGATACATGTTACCAGGTCAGACCAGGTAAGAAAGGCAGTTTCCAACCTGAGCGGTGATAATGGTTTTATCAGCACAACAGTATTTTGTTGTCATCGTTACTATTTTTGTTTATAAATTCCAGATTATGAACTGACTTTAAATGTCACAGCTGCCATGGTGGGATTTGAATTCAGATCTCTGGACTGACAGTGCAGACTCCGGACTGCTCATGCAGTACGTTAACAGTTGCACAATCCTGCCCACTGGTTTGACAAGTTCATGTTGTTCCGTGAACTGAACTGATTTCAAAATAACTGAGGAGAATCCTTTTCCTTCATTGCTGCCAGATGACTTTTTTTTTTGACAAATCTTGCTAGTTTAATGCCAGCCTTATAACAAATGTCATAAACCTGTAAAGTAAGCATCAAACAACCTTGGCAGTGGGCTGAATATTACCACTCAAGTGCCGCCACCTTGTATCCACATCCCTGTTCACTCTCTGCCCTACCTAGTCCAAACACTTGACCTAGCTTGCTTTCTTAAAGCTCGCTGAGCTCCATGGCTGGAAAGGAAACCCCATGGCCAAAATGCTCTTTCTCTCCCTGCTCTGCAGCTATTCTCCATACACCTAGTGGCATGCTGTTTGAACTCGTGCTCGACAGAATGAGTTCAGACCTTGAACTCATTTAGTTGAGATCTGCAAGGTTCTTCCGAGCAGCCCAGATGACAGAATTGTTCAAGCGCAGCAAATGACTGTATTATCTGCTTGTTGCATCCATTTATACACACACTGGCTAGTCTGTGTGGGCCATGCAACAGAATGAAGGGCCATGATTTACGCAACCCCCCCACCCCCCGCATTTCCCATGGAGGTCAAATGCAGACACCGCAACAGAGTTCCAGAGAATGAGGGTATTATGTCCCCTGTCAGAGTTCTAGGATCTGTTCATTGTTAAGTGGTATGTGGGGTTGCACACCAACTGAACATTGAGGGTGTACATATCCTTCTGATTGAGGTGTATCTCTGAGTTTGATGTCTGAGCCTCCTTTATGCAACAGTGTTTGGGAAGCTCTGGTATGCAAAAGACAGTTCCAGCTATTCCCAAGACAAGCTTGATGAACAGAAGCTCGTCATCCTCATTATGTCTACAGACCTCAGCAAATCTCATTCAGAAAGCTGCTACTGAATTCTGCAGATGCACACAGGTGAATGGTTCTGCAACAATTCTTGACAGATATGGCATCCATCCCATCCTCCTCCCCACTGTTTTATCAGGGTGTTCTGCTCTTCTTGCCTTCTGTTTATTCAGTCATGTTGCAATTCAACAAAAATGACTCCTAAAGCATTTGCTTCTGGAAGCAACTGATTCCTACATAAGTCTTGAATTCAAGCCAAACTCACCACTCCCTGTAAATTTCAACAACATAAAAGTACCAGACAATTCAAAGCAAAACGTCCACCAGAAGTCACCTGATGGTACTGAACGATCTTCTTAAATAGCAGAGTTAAGGTGAATGAGTGGTTGTTACTATTGCTGAATACCTGATCCCCAATACATTTTAAACCTTTGATTTTTAACTGCATAGTTGAGCTTCAGTTTGGCTGTACTGATGTTAAATCAGTGATTTCCTTGTCAGGAACATCCCTGGTGTGTGATGGCATTACACATGCTAACAATCTTCTTGGTATTTGTGTCTGTTACAAATCATGCTTTGGATGTGTGCTCTTAATGACCTTTTTTTAAAATTATATAAGCCTGAGCATTTTTTACTGGGGAAAGGGAAGTGGACTCATGGGGAGTGGGCTGCCAATTTGTCATATCAGTTCAATAAACATCTACTAAAGAAGGCTTTTTTTCAGAGTTTCACAGTTAGATTCAGATGGAAACATCCATGAATCTAAAATAAAATGAGACAAGTCTATTTACCCCAAACTCTGTTTATGATGTCACCAATCTATCAACAACTTTGCCACTGTTCATTGCAGCATTCTCTTGAATATTTGGAAGTGGACTGGTCAAATTGTGGAACTCACAAACATCAGTTCCATCACATGATATGAGAGTGATTTTCTTTTTTTTAAAGGAGCCCTGATCAAATAAATAAAATAATGATTCCAGGATGTGTTTGAACATTCCAATCACCTTGCACTGCAATCACCATTGCTTCTCGATGGCTAGATTAGACACAACAATTGAGGTATGAACTGACCAGAGCATGAGTGTAGTTTGATTGTGACTTCCATTGAACGATGAGTAGATTCTTACCTGGGTGGAACTATGACAGGATAGATGGCCTAACCATTACAGCATCTACCACTGTAGCATAATATTCTTTGTTATTTGCTGTTCTGCATTGGTTGAACATGTTGAGTATGAACCTAAGACTCCAAAGGTCATTTAACTATATCTTGACAATATTCATAGTACATTGTCCTGTTGAATACTGTCTGTTTTTTTTATTCAGTACCTTGACTTTGCCAGCATTTAACATCATCTACCACTGTTCTCCTTGCTCAAATGGTATCTGAGCTGCCACTTAAATTCAACTGTTTCTCCTTCTTGATGACTAATAAGCATGGAATTCTGAAATCAAGCCATTGACATAATTTGCAAACAATTAGAATTACAAATTGAGCCTTTAGGGGAAATTTGAATCAATACCTCCTCTTCATTGAAATAACAAAACAATAATTAATATAATGCTTTTAATGTTGAAAAATACCCTGGGGCTTTTCATGGGAACATTATAAAGTACAATATTTGAAAGTGGTCCAGGGAAGGAGATATTAAGGTAACTGGCCAAGAGGGTTGACCAAAGAGCTAGCTTTTAAGGAAGATAAAGAGCTCGAGGCAAAGAGATTTAGGAAGAGAATTCCAGTGTTTAAGACCTTGTAAGCTGAAGACAATTCTGCCATTTGTGGAGCATTAAAATTGGGAGTGCTCAGGAGGCCAAAATTGGAGGAGCAGATGGTCACTAATACTAATGGTGAGTGCTAAAACTCAAGACACCAAGCATAGTCATCTGGAGTACTGTATAAAGGTAAGCAGAGGCAAGGATGAAATTTATAAAAATGTGGCATTGCTGAACTGGAAGCCCTTGTGGGTCAACAAGAACAGAATGAACAGTACTTTGTGCAAATTGGACATTGGCTGAAGAAGAGGAAAATGAGAGTCAGAGGGAATGGTGGAAAGCTTGTTCCAGAAGATCTGTTCTTGGTGTCTACACAACTGAAGGTATAGCTGTCAATTATTGGCCAATAGACTGGGCCATAGGACTGAATTGGATGCTTCATTTCACCTGCAGATTTTGAACCATTTGACTTTTCTGGCTTATTTTGGGAACTGAAATCTATTCACCAGCATTCCTGTTCTCGCATAACTTCATTATCTCTTTACTAAGTAAACTTCCCTCTTTCTTGTGTTGACTTGATGGTGTAAAACCTACACTTATGCACTTGTACCATTTGTGATGCAAAACCAGATCTGTTTACTTCTGACTTTCTCCCCATTGAATAAATTGTATTTACCTTCCAGAAAAATCAAATTTATTAATGACATTAAACTGTGAATGTGATAATTATGAGGATGCAAAGAGTCATCGGGAGGAGGTAGACACGGTGACTGGGTTGGCAACAACATGGCAGATAGGGTTCAGCAAAGACAAATATGAGATCAGAACAACAAGTGCTGAATAATTTTTAAATGGTGAGAGATTGGGAAACATTGATGTTCAAAGGACCCTGGGCATCGGATTCACAACACATTGACAACTGACCTGCAGCTGCACAGGCAGTTAGCAAAGTATATGGTATAATGCCCTTTATTTCAAAATTATTCTAGCACAAGAGTAAAGACATCTTAGTACAGTTATAGAATCACAGAAAGTCGTGCTGTACAGAAACACATCCTTTAGCCAACCAAGTTCATCCTGACCATCAAACACCCATTTACATTAATCCTACATTAGTGCCATTTTATTCTCCCCCCACTCTCATCAACTCCTGCTGGGCTCTACCACTCACCGTAATTTACAGTGGCCAATTGACCTTCTGATCCGCACACCTTTGGGACTTGGGAGGAAACTGGAGTGCCTGGAGGAAACCCATGCTGTCACGGGAAGAACATGCAGAATTCACACAGGCAGCTGAGGTCAGGATCAGACCCAGGTCACTGGGGCTGTGAGGTAGCAGCTCTACTAACCACACCATTGTGCTGCCCATAGCGTCTTGTTAAGACTAAACCTGGAATATTGTGTATAGTTTTGATGTCCTTACTTAAAATATAATAAACTTGTGTTGAAGGATTGCAATGAAGATTCAACAGATTGGTTCCTGGGATGGGAGGTCTGTTACATGATGGGACATTGAGTAGACTAGGCCTCTGTTTATAGAGTTTAGGGGGATGAGAGGGATCCTCTTGGAAACATAGAAAATACATAAATGGGTAAGGGCAAGAAGGCACGATGGAGAGTTTATTCTGGAAGTTCAGGGGACAATACTTTTCCTAATTGAGGGGTCTAAAACTTACCAAATATTGAAAGGCCTGGATAGAGTGGATGTGGAGAGGCTG
>JARFYF010000054.1:24757675-24769640 GCA_030265395.1 Rhina ancylostomus
GAATAGGGCACAGAAGTAGAAATGAAGAGTTTTTTTTACAATTTCCTTAATTCCAAAATCAGCTAAATTCCCATTATTTTTCAGCCCCATTTCCCAAACTTTCAGCCTGACTCATGTATTGAATTTATTTGATTTTTTTTCAGAATGACACCTATTTGGGTGCTGGGCATGCTCCTCACGGGCTTTTCCCTGTGTCAGTTTCATGGATTTTTAGCAGGTAAGAAACAGAGCCCAATTCTTCTGGTCTATCTTTTTCTGTCTCAGGGAGGAAGGGAACAGAAATATGTATTGACACAGTAACAAAACTTTGTTACAAATATAAACGACTAATTAACTAAGAGGTGTAGGAGATTCCTGTATGCACAGTCTGCATGAGTGTTCCTTAGGACAGTTTTCTTCAGTGTCAGCATAGTCCCACTGTGTTAAATTGTGGCTATGTAAGGCCAGTGTCTCATTAGGCCCATGTAGTTTGACATTTCTGGGCATACCTGACTGTAAGATCTGGAGCAGTCACAGAGGGCATGGATTTAGCTCATTCTTTGGGATTTGATGGCTTGAAGTCTTCACTTGATATTAATTAATCAGAAACTTTTATTGGTGGTCTCACTTTAGAGATCTGTAACTGGCATACTTCTGAGTAAAAACCATCATATGGCCATTGACCTTAATCTCTGTACATGTCACCTTGCTATTTACGTAGCACTACACTTCATATTGGTACAAGAATCAAATGCTTTCAAAGTAGGTGCAGTTGTAAAATAAGATATTAAACAAAGACATGATATTTACTTGTTAATATTACATTGTCAAAAGTACATTGAAATTCAACTACAGAATTCTTTTCACCAGAACAACATGGAAAGCACAAATTGCAGCTAGAGATGGACAATAAATGCCAACAACATCCACCTCCTGTGAATGAATATAAAACAAAGAGAAGTCAGAAGTCTGTTTCTATAGTTAAATAATTATGAATGAAGAGGACAGATCAAAAGATATAGAATGAGGGGAAGGAGAAATTCTTTGACAGTTCAGCTATTACATTCTCTTCTGAAGTTAATTGATGGCCCATAAATAATTTAATATTACACTGAGTAGGTGAATGAAAAATATATGCTTGAAGGAAAATATGAAGAGGGTGGAGGTTGAGATTTAAATTATTTGCTCATATAGATAGTGATGCCAACATTGATTGCTTGAACTGGGCTGACTGTTTCCATGTTGTAACTTTTATATAGAAAACAAACAGATCTTGGTGTAATACTGAGACTGGATGTGGTTGGGTTTTCAACCACACGGAGTGACTTCCAAGTGATACATGGTTGCTGCTGAAAGATTGCAAAATGATGATCAAAACAAAGAGTAACACAGAGAAATGGCCGAGAACATCACTGAGACACTGAACAATTGTTTCCAACTGGAAACATTCCTCTGTGTGGTACAATAATAATACCGATAATAAACCAAATTACCAATTTACATAGATGTTCAGGACAATAGTTGGGGAAAAGCTGGTCATAGGACTTCTGATACATAAGAGAAAACATTAGTGCTGAAGATGTCTGAAGTATGAAGATGAAAAAGATTTTTGTGTGGAAAGACTTTAGAAGCTGAATCATGGTTCACTGGAGCATTTTGTAGATAATGCTCTACAAAATAATGAAACATTTTGGAAAAAGTAAATAATGAAAAATTATTTCCATTCATTGGTGAATCAGTAATAGCAGGCACAAGTTTTAAGTATAAAACAAAAGGAGAGGCTAGGAGGTAGATTGTCAAAACAGTGAAGGAAATGAAATACACAATATTCATATGAAATGAAATGATTAAGACATTGAATAGTAAGAAGGATTTAGAAGAGTAGTGGAATGGGTCTGTATAAAAAGGCCATCATTCAGCTACCACGGCTTCATCAGATCTGATGACCATTTGTGCATTAAAGTCTGTTTTCAAAAAAAAATTTTGATTTTATAAAAGACAAACTTTGATCAACCACACTGTAAATTCTAAATGGGTCTTTTACAAAACAAAGAGAATATTTACCTTCTCTGTATGATTGCAATTGTTGGGAAGCTAGACTATTTTCTAATCGCAAAGTAATGATATTCTGGGGTTACAATACATTATGGGGCTGTAACTATAGAAAGAAAGCTTTCAGAAAATATGTTGTATTAAGTTTCTGGAATCAATAATGGAGAATGATAGAACTGAGAGTTTTATCTATGAGCTATTTTTCCTGTTTGTCTGTGTTGTTGTATTTAATTACTTATTAATTGATTACATTGAATGAAATATTAATTCTTAACCACCTTCCATAGGTCCAGGTGCTGAAATAGACACATTCTTATCATGCAAGAATGACTCTTGTCTAACCGACCGCACTTCTGATCTTTCTTTAGGTTCTAACGAAAACATTGAGTTGATGGGGAGGGCACTCCTGCAGAACAATGACTAGTAGGTACTTCCTTCCATAACCTGCTCTGACACTGAGCTGCCTGTAAATGAGTACATTCACAGTTTATTTAACTGTTCTTTCAAATGGCCCAGCAAGCCATTCTCTCTGTGAGCATTTAAACAGTAATTGCTGGTCTTGCTAGAGATATCCACATCCTGTGAACAAATAAAAAATGAATTAGTTTCATGGTGGGAAAGCACTATTGACATATAGGGAGAGATTGGGTTGGAGAGACCTATAATAGTCACTGAAGTACTAAAGAATGAAAGAGGTTCTCACATAATCCTCTTATTAAAAAGGATTCTGAAAGTCCATTACAGCACATCACTGGGTCTTCTCTATCTAGTCTACCAGTTACATCCTCAAAAAATCCAGTAGATTTGTTAAGGACGATTTCCCTTTCATAAACCGTGATGACTTTGTTCAGTCCCATCAATGTTTTACAAGTGTTCTGTGACTGCACCCTTAAGTAACAGTAATTATTTTTAAATTAATGAATATTAACTAAATTATTTTAAAATTAATGGGTAATGAACTTTGAAACTACTTGTGTTTGTGGTCCAAAAGCAACAAATTTTCCTGTGATTATTTCTGTTCACCTGTGTTCTCCCCTTCTTTCTATTTTCATTTCATTCAATGTTCCCAGTGATTGCAACGTGCCCACCTTGAATCCAGAAACTGTATTAGTTTAGAGACGGACTGAAAGTATGGGAATAATCGAAGGAATTTGTTATTGCTGGATGTGCCTCAGCTGGAAGAGTTTGTGGTTTGATTTGGGTAATAGAATAAAAGTGAAAAGTTGTGGTCAGATGACAAAGTTCCACTGTTTGTTAGTTATGAATCCAGCATAAGAAAGTATGTTATACTGGGGCCACATTATTTTCATTTTGGCCACATCCAAACCTGAACAATGGACCTGCAAAATATTACCAAAAATATTTTCTGAACCATTTAGTTTAATTTCAGGTCCTTCTATTTTACCAGTTCTGATCTACCAGAGTCTAACACCAACCAAAAGTGTTTACATAGACGACATCACCGTGAGTTGAGAAACAGCTTTAATTACAGTTAAGCATGAGAAGAATGTATGACTGATCATATTGGAGTAAATGTTAATAAATTAACTTTATTGAATAATCCTTGCAATGGTGTGCTTTATGGATTCTTCAATTATTTTAAACAAGATTTCCTGTCACTATCAAGCAACAATTCTGCAATGATGGGGATTCATAGAATAAGGCTTCTCTATGATCATTCTTTACATCCATTTGAATATATGGAACATATTATTTCATACATCTCATGTTTTATATCATTGAAAAAGGCTCTTTCCAATTTTTGCTTCCTATTTCCCTTTAAGCTGAGTCTTATCCTCTGCAAGGCACTAGTCACCAATTACCACCACTGTGCTTTGTCCCACCTCTCTCCTCTTTCAGTCCATGCACTGCTGAAATTTTTGGTCATGACTTTTCACTTCCAGAATCCATTGTTTCTGCTATCTCCTTGATGTTCCCTATCCCCATTTTCAGTAAGCTCTGACTATGCAAAACTATATTCTTCCTTGCATCAAGACCCTATCACCCATCGCCACTGAGCTTGCTGAGGGGCTCTTCATTACCTTTTTCACACATGCCATTATATTTTAGTTTTACAGGCTTCCACTGTGGACTTGAGTAGTTGGGGTCAGGGTTGGGGTGCAGATGGTAATTGGAAGTAAAACTGGCTCACAGCACCCCCAACCATTTCAATTTGAAACACTCATCTCTATGTTTAATTTCTTTCATAGTTTCAGCATTCTCCATCAATGATTTTGACACCAAAATCTCAGCCATATTATTTCTTGCATCAGGAGTCACTCACCCCTCGCCACTGAACTTACTGAGGGGTTCATATCTGACTTCTTTGTGTAGCAAATAAATAAAAGAAAGATGGTGCAGATTTCACACCTTACCAACTCTGGTGAGATTATTCTTTTTCTTCCTGGACATGAATGGAGTTTAAACCAGTAGCACTGACAGCCATAGCAGCCAATGTATACAATATTGTCACCAGCTCTTTGATACTCCTTGACCCTGATTTTCTACCTTTTTTAAGGCTCTAATTATCTGATCTGCCCTACCCCCTTGTAGCCCAGGCTGGCCACATTCTGTACCATTTACCACTGCAATTTTATATATCTTGATTTTCTGGCCATCTGAAGATGTCAGTCATCTACAGATACCCTCCAGATATTTCACCCATTCAATTCCTGTTTGGGAAAAGACTGCTATCCCACCTTCTTTTGCCCAACATACTCCACCACCACATAAGACTCATTATAATCTATAAATGTGTGGTTGCATACACCGGTAATTCCTTAGGATCTGCAAAGCCACCACAAGGCACAGAATAGTTCAAACCGCCTCAGTCAAGTTTGCAACACTGGGATTTCATCCCTCTTGTATACTCACTGCATTAGAGTTTTCTTATCCTATATTCTATCTGGCTGCTGCAACAAACAACTAAACAGCAGTCTTAGAGGGTAAGGTTTTCTACAGGATGCTGGAGGAAGAAAATCCTGTTTGGGAACAGACTGCTATCCCACCTTCTTTTGCCCAACATACTCCACCAGTATGTTGATGTAAGTGATGTTGGAGTAAGTCCAACAACACTGAAAATATATTTCATACCTGGGAAAATGTTTGGTTTAGTAATATTCCTTTTCACCCTATGGAAAATTAGGGTTACATTCTCAGGGAACATGATGTTTTTGTGTCACGAAGAAAAAAATCTGATTTTTGGATTGTCTTGGAGCAAATTTTAAGAGAGCTTAAAGCCCCAGCAGTGCTATTGAGAAAGAAATTTCACAACATTGATCCAGTGATAATGAAGGAACAGCAATTTTTGTCTAAGTAAAGATAGTGTGCGACTTAGAGCTGGTGATATTATCCTCTGCAGATATATTCTTCCCAGATGTTGAGGTTGTGGGTTTGAGAGGTAACAGCAAATACATTCCTCCAGTGCCAAAGTATGTAGTTTTACTTTAATAATTAATCCATTCAGAATATGATTTTCAATGTCAATGAAGGAATCACACTTTGTGATTCCTCAAGATGACCTTAATACTCAAGCATTTTTGTTTACAAATTTTCCCAGGTCTGCCCTGTGGTCAGCCTGCTGTTTTGAAACATGGATCATACAGGATTATTGGAAGGACAGTCTACTACACCTGTAATCGTGGATTTTCTATGATCGGCAAAGCAAGATCAATCTGCATGCTAAACTGTCGCTGGCAGTTTCCAGCACCCTATTGCGTTGGTAAGAACTTTAATTTAAGGGTTGAAACCATGAATGCTCCAGTAGGTGAATTGTTAAATCTTAGTCCAGCAAGCTTTTCTACTTTAAATTGATGGAGGAGAATGAAACATTTTATAAAAGATTAAATATTCTAATTGGTTTCCTGTTGGACAGCTTCCAAGTTGGATAAGTCTATGCTAAGTTTACAGAATGGCTCATTGGGAACAACAATCAGATTGACCAGGCTGAAGCCAGTGACTGGATATTTGTAAAACTTGTCATTCTGAGATGGGATGCCAATGAGCAGCAGTGCTGCATCTTTCATTTCTCAAGGAGGCAATAACAATAATGAAAACGTATGAAATATAGATGTGTTGAAGTATTGTCCACCACATTTTACCTAATTTAATTACATTTCTTTGAAAGCATGCTCATGTATCAGTGGATATGCAAGAAGTCAACCATATGCCACTGATATCACTCCTTTTTCTTTTCAATCAGTTTGGACCACTCAAACTATGCTATGCTCTCCAGATAATAGCCCAGATCTTGCTGGTAAATGGAAGCACGACCCCAACTATGCTGTCAAGTGCTGAAGCCTCAGATTTACGGACAGGTTCGGAATGCCAATTCCTTCATTTGGTTCTGCTGGACTCCAGGTGCAGTCCAGTGGTGCAGCACAGACTTGCTGAGATTCCCCAGCCTTACAGATCCCAGGCAAGATCCACAACCCATTGATTACAAAAGGGACTGTAGGGCAGCAGATATAGACGGAAGGTAAGTTCCTTCTATTTCCATGAATTTGATTTGGCTTAATGTGTTTAATTATTTACATGTTTTAGGCATTTTTATTTAACCATTACTTTTAATAGTTTTAAAATGTAATCTTATTAATTTCAATTTTGGTAGCTATTCATGTACGCCACACATGAAATCTACTGAATGATACAGCTTTTGCAGCCAAAGCTGTGGGTGACCTTTGCCAGCTGTTGGCACCATAGTTGGTCCTGCCACCATTCAGACCATGGTGCTGGGGTCTGGGAAACTTTGGGTCTGCAAGATAGACCCTCCACATCCAGGCTGTGTATGTATAGAGGACGATGGGCATTAATTTTAAGTAGGTGATTGGTCCAGCAATATCTGGTCCTTAATTTAAAAGAAGCAGCAGGATATTCCAGTACAGGCAAAATCCATCAGTGAAACAGTTTTGCTGCAGGTTTGGATGGATGAGGTGGTTGGAAACTTTTTTGGGTTTGCAGTCCTGGTGGATCCAGCATCCATCATCAAAAGTTACGAATTGCTGTAGGGGAGGAGATACCAGGAATAGAGGGTGGACAATGTACAATGGGAGCATGTGTGTTGGAGAGGGGTGTTTCCAGGCACAGGGACCATGGTATTTGACATGTTGATTGTTAATTCTTTCAAAGTGGTGTTGGCTTTCTTTCAACACCTAAATGTGGAATGTATCTGTCAACCCATGATTAGAGTGGGGAAAGTGATGTGAATTACCACAATTAAAACTCAGTGCATCATCTGTAGATAGTTAAAGGGTTCATTTGATATATCACTGGTAAGGAAACAAACTTTTTGTAAGTAGTCATTTGAGACTGTGAATCTCAATTGTTTTTCCAGCTATGTATATTGGACCAAGATGGAATGCGTGGTGCTAAAGGTGATGATGGACAACCTGGCCGGAGAGGTTGCAATGGAATACCAGGAACGTCAGACACAGAGGGGCCCCCCTGGACCAGCTGGCATGCCTGGATGGCCTGGCCAACAGGGCCCAATGGGTTTCCCGGGTCAAAGAGGTACTAATGGACACAATGGGGCCTCAGGGACCCAGGGGAGAAAAAGGTGATCCTGGTCCAATAGGAATGGCTGGGGCTAATGCTGTTGCACCAACATCTGCATTTTCAGTTGCACTTGGCAGTAGTAATCATTCAACTGGCTCACCAATTATAATGCAGAGAACAATCTACAATGGAGATGGGGACTTTCAGACTAGCTCAGGCACTTTCCTTTGTAGGATACCTGGTGTGTATCACTTTACATATATCTTCCAAATAAATACATTGAATGCATATGTTGTTCTCAGAGTAAATGATGTTACTGTGTGGAGCACCTTTCAATCTTTTAATTCCTATTATGAAATTGCATCTGCTAGCTTAATAATTGCCCTGAATTATGGAGACAAAGTTTGGTTAGAGATAAAAGATAACTGCAATGGCATAGGTAAGGCATCTACTCTGCTAGGACATTTGATAAGTCCATGTTTTATTAAGTAATTTTGTGAAGTTTTCTAGATTTTTCACGTTTGTTTTTAATGCCAGTGGTACTTCCATGAATTAAAAAAATATTGTTTGGAAAACCTAGCTTTTCACTTTTTGTTTATCTAATTCTAATAATATTTTTTGTGATTCTCATTTAAAATTAACTCTCTTATCTAACTTATAAAATGAAATGCAATAATGTGGATCAGATTTTTTAAAAAATCACAGAACTTTTTAAATAATGAAAAGTATTTTTTATCATGTAGTTAACCAGTTTAGACTGCCCTGGTTAGATGAAGAAACAGTTGATTCTGTGTTATAAGCCCTAGACATAGAGCTAATGAGATATAAACCCCCCAGTCTGTTGGCTGCATGGAAAAATTGACAGAAAAGCTAAAAATGAAATTGTTTTCAGAAGTGTCTTCACTACCTGCAAACACTTCATGGTGAAGTTAACCCTCCGATCAGTGAGAACAGGGGTGGGTGGGTGGGTGGGTGGATGGAGAGAGAACAGGAATGTGGGGAATGAGACCAGAAGGTAACTGGCTTGATGTGCTTTTCATGTGTGGCATCTGAATGGTTAGAAGTAACATTGGCAGCAACTTCCTTCTGGTGATTTAATGTAGATCAGGATATAAGTTACTCTAGTTGCTCCCTGTATCCAGAGCACTTCCAGCTTCAATTATTATTTCATCTGTAACTGAACACTGAACAAGTAGTAATTTCAAGAGGTTTGGACTCTACCTCTTGTTTGAGATGATTACCTTCATTGGGCTATGAATCTATGTTATTTTGTTACTCTCCATTTTGATGAATTTTCATCTGTAACCCCAGCTTCATGACAGAAAACATGTGATAAATCTCAGTCAACCAAAATTGCTCTTCAGGACCACACATAGCTTGAAACCTTTAGGGGATTTACAAAGTCTAGACTTGCAAATAACCCTTCAGAAGGTGAGCATCACTGGGTGCAGATCTTACCTCACATGGTGTGGGACCCAGTGGCTCCAGGTTACTGTTCAGTGTTACCGGTGAGGAACTCCTGTTTGTAACAAAAGCAGAAAATTCTGTTACTGCTCAGCAGTTGAGGCATCATTCACACAGAGAAACTGAATTAATGTTACATTGACAGACTTTCTTTAGAACCCGCTCTCCTGGACTCAATTCATAACCAAAGTTGTTTGAAGTCGCATACTTAATTTTGTCTTCTCACCATACTGATTGAGGTAAATTATCAATGCGAAAATAATTTTTGTTGGTTAATATTTGCTGATTAGATAAGTTCTGCAGTTTTAGCATTTGCAATCTTCTGAACAATGGATCACTTTAAAATCTGGTCTTTTGACAAGTCCATGAAATTACTGGGCTGGGAACAGGTTGTTAGAACTGTCCTTTTGAAATGTAGTTTCCTGTGAAAATTCAACTGTATGAAAATTCTTATAGATACACAATAAAGATTACTGCATTCTCATCCAGTGTCAGACTCCAGTGGATTTATCTCCCTCCAGCTCAAGCAATTAAACAGAACCAAAACACCTTGGATACTGGACCCTCGCAACTCAGATGGGAGCAATGAAGAGAGAAACCTTTAACTGTTCTGCAATAGGTAGTAAGCATGAGAGTTTAAATGACAGGATAATAATGTAATGAAAAAGGGACAACTGAGACAAATATTCAGGAAAAAAAATATGGGAGTAAAAGAGTTGTATTTATAGTGAATTGCAGGGAAATGCAAGCTTGGCTCGGAAGTGCAATGGAGGAGGGAAGTAATCTCCAGGGGTGCGGAGAACCTTGCTGGTTACGTAGTCCATCACCAAGTGATTGCTCAAACTTTCATTGACCTTCATAAGAGCAGTGTAGGCTAAAGACTGACCATATCTAACTTACAACTCTCCGTCTTCTTATAAGCTTACCCACAGAAATTAATTTAGAGTTGAAATATGGAAGGGAAGATCCAGGCACAGACTGTTTGGTAAATAATTTTAACCAATACCTTACCAAGAGGTGAAATCTAAATGAGTGAAGTACCTCTAAAGTCCAACTTACAGGAAAGATTGAGCTGATCGATACGACATTGCATAGACTGACTGATAGACAGGCCATGAGAGATTCCATTCACATCCTATAAATAACGAAGGCAAACATTATTTTCTTGAAATACATTTGTGCTTCTCATCTGCCCATGCCTCATTGCATACCTTATCACCTTTAATTTAGACCAGGTGAAAACAATAATGATCAAACAACAAGTGAAAGGAATTTAATAAATGACTAGTCTACCTCTAACCTTTTCAATGTGTCATTCTGGGCATCTAACTATTTCAGGCAGTGTCAACACTATCAATGAACGTAATATTCCACTCAATATATTTTTGAAATTTCCAGACCTTTTGTACAAACACTTTCCCAATGTTTCCTTTGAGTAAACGGCAGAAATCTTCAATTCAACTTGTAACATAAGTGTACACTATGTGCATTGTTTACACATGCAGTTCTCAATGATATTCCCCAGTTCCCTGGCCTAAGGTTCAAAATAGTAGCTTCAGGAGAAAGCAAGAAACTGCATTGAGTCACTGGCTGCTGATATATAACAGCAGGAGACAGTTAAAAAAAGAAAAAAAATGTTTATTTGGGTCATTAATGGTGATTCAGGGCTGCAGAGGACAGTGATCTGTGCAACCCTTTAGGCCTTGAGTTCTGAGAAATCAAATACCAGGATTCCTCATTTCAACACATTGACTCCTATTCAAAGCTGGGAAGAATCAAAGCTTTTGGGATGAGTGACAGATACATTCAATTATGATGACAGCCCAGCAAAGGGAAAAGAACTATACTGCAACGATCTGTACAAATGCCAGGTCTTGAGAGTTTATGCTCCCTTTTGTGGGGAAGATAACACAAATCAACCTAACCACTTTATTAACTGATGTGAAACCCTTAATAAAAACTTGCTCAATGTCAGTTTATTCTAATGAAATGTTTTTGTGGATAAATCCTATTCAAGATTATCATCTTTGCTTTTATTCATTTATCTGAATAAAGCCATACAATGATATTCGACTGCACTGAGGAAATTCTATCTATATTAAAAATTCTTTGGCAGGGTAGCTTGCATCTCAGGGCTCTCCTCTGAATTCTTCACCTGGAGGAGTTGGAAATATTAGTTGGTATGTATGTCAGTTACTTGAACACCATGTTCAAGCCTATTCTCACGGTGGCAGAATGTGAGTCATGGGGCACTTCAGGGGTTGGTCTGTGGACCCAATCCCTGCAAAATTTACAACAATTAGACCAAGAGAACCAAGTATATTTTCAAGTTTGCTGGTGATACAGAATTAGGGAAGTTGTGATTAGGATGGAGGACAGAGATTTTCAAGAGGATACAGACAAGCTAATTGAATGATCAAGAACTAGCAGACGAAATATAATGTAGAAATATGTTACTGATAGTTAACATACAGGTGTAGCAGACAGATGGGACACCAATGGCTTTTATTGGCTCTAGACTGCTGAGCATCTCACCATTTCAACCTAATCGTATCACATATCATGGGAATTTAAGATTTGGGAACTGCAGGCAGAAACATGAGATCTGATCAGGAATAACTGATCAGGATCTAAACTGGTTATGACAAACTGACTAATTTTATTTTGTAAGCTTTACAGCAAATAAACAATAATGAAGTTTCAAGATTACCACATTATTTCTTTATTTTCTTAATTTGTTTCCCTTATAATCAGATTTTCATATTTTCAGTACTGAATGGTACTTAATCTGAATCAGCAATCACTTATGTCTGAAGTATTTAGTTAAATTAACTGAGTAGAAGCTTCAGTGCCTGTTTTAAATTGGTTAACTTGAAGTACATCTACTAATTATTCTAACTGTACTAGAGATTCCAAAAGAGTTTTATTTGCCAACTGCCAACAATCCAATACGAGGAAGTCATTAAGTTTGCTTCTT
>JARFYF010000054.1:24991803-25005483 GCA_030265395.1 Rhina ancylostomus
ACTTGAAGCTGCTCACCCTTTCCACCGCTGACCCCTCAATGAGGACTGGTGTGTGTTCTCCTGACTTCCCCTTCCTGGAGCCCACAATCAATTCCTTGGTCTTGCTGACGTTAAGTCCGAGGTTGTTGTTGGAACACTGCTCAAACAGCCAATCCATCTTACCCCTGTACAAATCCTCATCGCCACTTGAGATTTTCATCACCACCATCACCACAACAACAGTGGTGTCATTTACAGATTTATAGATGGCACTTGAGCTGTGCTTAACCACGCAGTCACGAGTATAGATAAACTAGAGCAGTGAGCTAAGCACGTATCCTAGAGGTGCGCCTGTGTTGATTGTCAGCGAGGAGGAGATGTTATTGCCGATCTGCACTGACTGTGTTCTCCCAATGAGGAAGCTGAGGATCCAGTTGCAGAGGGAGGTACAGAGGCCCAGGTTTTGACACTTGGTGTTTAATACTGAGGGGAAGATTGTGTTGAATGCCAAGCTGTAATCCATAAACAGCAACCCTGACATATTTTGCTGTTGTCTAAGTGTTCCAAAGCAGAGTGGAGAGTTAGTGAGACTGTGTCCGCTGAAGACCTATTTTGGCAGTAGGCAAATTGCAGCGCTCCAGTCCTTGCTCAGGCAGGAGTTAATTCTAGCCATAATCAACCTCTCGAAGCTCTTCACATCAGCTTCAGTTGTAAGTGCTACCAGGCAATAGTAACGTGCTATTTGATACAAAACACCACCATGTAATTCAATAGAGAACATCATAACACAGTAAATAATAGACTACTGCAGAAGACAGAAGTATAAAAAAGATGAGATACAATAAAATATCACTGGAATAGTCCAGGGGGTTTGAGCATGTGGCACACCACAACGATAGTATGGAAAGCCATGGACATAGCAGATTCCTGGGCCTATAAAAGACTGTAATTCACCAGAGAAACAATTATGATCTGTGTTAACTGTGGGAACCAGACATTTGCTCAAGAACATACAAAGGATTGTCAAAGCAATGAGAAGTAGTACTGCAAAACTAAATTCTTCCAAGAGCTATCAGAAGACATCAATGTGCACGACCACATCGATTTGTTGTACCTCAATATTTATGAGTAGTTATTGACAAATAAAGAATTATGGAGTGTTTATACTGTATGCACCTGGGTCCAATATAAGGTGTATGATGTGGAAGACAGGAAGTAAGTTTAGGCCCTCAGATATAGATTAACTACTCCAACTAAGATTAATAATGACAAAAGAATAGGCAAAGTGAAACTGAAGATCTGGTGTGATTCACTGGAAACCTAACCTGGAATGTTCCAGAAAAGTAAATACTGTATCTTACTTCCACTGTAGTAGCCTATCCTGGAGTTGTGAATGCTTTATCTTTTGGAGTGGCCCTCCTGGTGTTAATGCAGAGGCTTGTTCTGCAAAGGGATTTGCTTTTAACAACCACTCAGCTGTTCCATATAGTCCATTCATGGAGGATAACTCTCAAAAGCGTCCATTGATCTCAAACACTTTCTCATGCACGTATCAATTGAATTTTCTTCTGCAAAGGAGAGAGCAGAATAAATTGGATGGGGAAATTCTATCATCATTGGGGTGAGATCTCTTTAAGTATGTTAGAGTCAAGTAAATTACCAAATACCTTGCTGACTTTCTAATGCCTATTCTACTTATGCTTAATGTTCAATCTTTCCAACAGGCATACAATTTCATTTGCTGGAATATGTTAAGAGCTTTGAAATATTTTCATTACCTGCTCTTTGGACTCCATTAACAATATAGTTCTGGAAAAAAATTCAATTCAATAATGCCCTTCAGAAGTAATTAGCAGCTGAAGAAGACCAACTGGTTCATTTTACTTAATCAATCCAGAATTACCCTGAAGTTTCCACTTTGCCATTGCTTATTGACTGATTCCAGTACTTCCATTAGTCTATCAGGGAGTTTATTCTATATGGTATTCACTTTTCATGTAATTAATAACATAATATAATTCCTAAATGTTCCTTTTACTATTCTAAACTTGTGGTTGTCTATCCTGCTCCATGCAATCTAATTTAAAGTAACTTTGTAGATCTGCAATCTTACATGCCTGCAAGATCATCTTTCAGCAGGCTTCTTGTTCATAACTAAGAACCCCAAGGTAGAATTGAGTCTTTGCTGCACTGCCTTAAGTCTCCTTTGAGTATTTGAGAACAGAACCAGACACAATACTCAATTTGTGGTTTAACCAGAGCACTGCAACAGTTTTATCATGACTTCCTCTGTTCTATAATTGTTTCCAACTTTTAAGCTTCTTAACTTACCTGACTGATTTCTTAGAATTGAAGCACATAAGGGTTTCTTTTAGTTACAATTTGGGAAATTGCTTAGTCGGCTATACATCTGGTATTTGCAACATCCTCAATTGTAGCATCTTTCAATATCAATTAGTAGCAATGTATTATCACAGTAGTATAAGGTAATTGAAAATGACCCCCAATTTCAGATACGATCTTCCAACATTCAATGTCGGCACATTGTAGATGAGAATGTTATCTCCAATTTTAACTCAGCGCATGTGTGCAGTGTAGAAGCAGGTGAGGGCAGGGTGAAAGGAATAGCCGACGGGATTACATAGCCAAAATCATACGATGCCTGGTCATTTTACCAGCTGTCTTCATTACAAAATTCCAGGGCTACTTCCATCTAAACCTAGCAAGAACAATGTGGAAGTTGGCAGGGCCAAGCAGATTATCAAGAGAATAGACTTTGGCTGTCACGTAGTTGTGGTGCAGAGGTGGGAAGGGAAGACCTAGGGCAGTGGAGACCTAAACTTTTCAAACGTAGCCTGGAAGAGCATATCTGCAACATGGCATAAAAGAGAGCTGAAATGTTAAAGTGCAGTCTCGTTTTCAGCTGACAGATTGGGTTGAATTTTAAGTGTGGTGTGATTCAACACAGCAACAGTTGTAGTTGCATTTCACTCCAGAAATAATAAATTGTCTTTCACACGTGGCTGAGGAAACAGTGGTGCACACCTTCATTTCTTGACAGAAGTGTCTTAATTTTAACAGTTAGTTAGCTATTCAGCAACTTACCAGTGTTACTGCAGTCTCACTCAGAGACAAAAAATCTAATCTTTCCTCTTTGAGATATTCATTGATCTGCTGTTTGCTTCAAATGTGTTCCATTATATCAGGCTAGTCATTACTGTTTAAGATTATTATAAACACCTGGTATGCCTGTGTGATCCTCCATCTCATATTTTAACCACAATTCCAAATGTGAGTGAACATTTTGTTTGCAGTAGTCACCAATTTATTTGCTTGGGCCTACATGGAAAGTTCATCTTTTGCCACTAGCACTAAATGCATTTGTGAATATTGGGTACCTGTTGTCCCAGGTGTTTTGTTCCACTAGTCAACAGAGCTGAGTGTTCAAGTTCAAGTTTATTGTCACAGGCATACATAGCCACAGTATAAATGCCATGAAAATTAGCTTTTTGCAGCAGCAGCACAGTGCATTATGAACATGATGAACATAAATTACATAAACTTTACATAAATTATACATGACACAACAAACAAAAATAAATAATATAATGACATTAATGCAAGTTGTGGGAAATATAGTCTGAGGTAGAATTAGGGTCTTCCAGGTTGCTGATGGCAGTGGGGAGGAAGGTTGAACCTTGTGGGATTGAACCTTGAGGTGAGGGTCTTCAAGCTCCTGTACATCCTGCCCGATGGCAGCAACGAGAAGAGGGCATGGCCCGGTTGGTGAGGATCCTTAATGATGGATGTCACGTTCCTGACACATCACCTCTTGGAGATGCTTTTGAGGCTGGGGTGAGCTGTACCTGTGACGGAACTGGCTGAGTCCACCACTCTCTGTAGCCTCCTGCATTCCTGTGCATTGGAATTCCCATACTAGGCTGTGATACAACCAGTCAGAATGCCTTTAGTACTCACGCAAGTGTTTGAGCAGGCTATCATCACTGAATTTCTGATACTCAAACACAGAAGGAGGCAACCTGGCCTCTAGCCTGAGTCGACTACAATGCCTCTTTCTACTCCCCTTCATCTAACCATATACAATATCCTTCTATTCCATTATGTGTTCATCCGCCTACAAGCATCCATCCTGTTTGCCTCAACCAGCCCTTGGGCCCAGACCTTCTACACTTTCAGCTATATTTGGCGAACAAGATTCCCCCTACATTCCCCATTGGATTTATTGGTGATTGCCTTTAGTTCATGGTGTACAGTTTTGGGCTTCCCTTGAAAAGAAAACATCTTTTCCACAGCCAGCTGATCACACTCCTTGACCACTTTTCAAAATGAAGGCCAGTGTCTCAACTTTTCCAGGGACCACAAGAACCTTATCACACTTTCTTACAACGAGGAAGGAGCCGATTCAGTGCATCAAGTGTGTGCCCGCTCTCAGATCAATCCTATTCCCTCACACTGTACCCATTAACTCCTCCCTTATTCTCTTGCCACCCACCTATAATCAATGTAACTTACAGTAACCAATTAACTGATGAATCAGCACATCTTTCAAGATGTGGGAGTAAACCGGAGCACCCAAGGAAAACCCACATGGTCATAGAAGAACATGCAAACGCACACAGACAGCATCAGAGATCAGGATCAAACCTGGGTCACTGGAGCTGTATCAGATTTATTGCGACTGCTCCAACACCTATACATTTCCTATAAATTTAAAGACCAGAACTATGTATTGTATTCCAAGTATTGTCCAAGCAAGATTTGATGCAAGTTTAGCATTGTTTCTCTGCATTTCAATCCTTTCTCGCTTTTAAGAAAAATCCCACTATTTGGTTTCCTTTCTTTATGGAATTAAACCCGTACCACTACTTCTAGTACAAAAACCAAACCACTGGAAGAACTTAGTAGGTCAGGCAGCATCTGTGGAGGGAACTGGACAGCCGATGTTTTGGATCAGGACCCTTCCACTGGACCCATTTCACTACTTCTAGTGACTTGTTTTGCTATACATCTGTTGGTCATTCCTGGAAGCCAAAACCAAGGCACAATACAGTCATTAACAACAACTGAAATGTACAAAAACTTGTTCTTCAGTAACATGGGTCTGAATCTTGTTATGTTAGCTGGAGCTGATTGATTTTCTAATTTATATTTCCCCATGGATGAAGACAAGACTGTTTGGCCTCTCTCTGTGGTTCTTGCATCGTGATAAAGGAGCCTCTGCCATAGTTACCAAATATAACCAGGCATTACAACTCATCCATCAAGAAGCCATCTCTCTGAAGATGTATCATGGTGAAACGCAGTAATACAATCCTAAATGGAGAAAGTCTCCCCATCATTTTTTAGTAAAGCTTGTAATCGCTCTGACTCCATTATTTGTTTCATTTTCAAACTGTGGTAATTCTACATGCAAGAAAGCTGAAGTAAAGCTATTTGATTGCATCCATAGGAACCAGCTCTATAACTCAATGTCTGCCACTAGACTCAGAAAATAACACTTCACCGAAAACTATTTCTGAACATGCTCCAAGGTGTTTGGAGACTGTGGAGACTTTTCATGATCTGTGTTTAGGCACTTGATTTGATGTAAATCATCTTAATGAATAAATGCTAAATAAGCATTTACACAACTGCAACATCCAGAAATGATTGCATCTGAAAACACCTCTGTCTCAAGTGAGAACCTGCTTCCAATGACCTAGTGTCCTTCTTCCAACCAAACTGCTGAGATGAAACTGACAACTTCCAACTCCTGTGGGAGAAGAAAAATATATTCTTGTAAAAATATAAGTAAAAATACTGACTGCTTAAACAGTTGAGTGTTGGATTAAAATCCATTGTTGCAAAGGATACCATCTGCCATCTCTCTTCAATCAATTGTGGTAGCAGGGAATGTGTTACTGTTGCCATCAGGGTATTGGACATGAATTGCACTTAGTTGTAGGCACCATCATGTTAAATGAGTGAAATCTTTTTTGTTCTGATATGTCATGGAATCGAGTGTAAGACACTGACGGACTCATGCCATTAATTGTGCCTTGCACAGTAGGTACTCTGCCACCTGACAAAATTGTTGTCCTCTTTGTGATTCTGCTCTCTTTCCACGATGAAATTAATGGAAAAGTTCCCTCTGGATAAATCACTCTGTCATTTACTACATCAATATAAAATAGTATTTATTTAGTGGAAAGTGGCACTAATCACTTAAACTATTGTGTGCTCATCACATCCACTATCATTGGCAGGTTCTCTCCACCTGGTGTTGTCTGACAATCCAAAATGAGAAGTAAACATAACTTGGCTACAATCTATCTTGTGACATGCAGGTTTCAAAGGTAGGTTAGCCCTGCCAAGTGTCAGAGATCTGGCTCCCAAAGATACAAGCAGAGCCCTGAAAATGTAATCAAAGATGCCTCTTGTCTCACCTCAGAATTGTTCTCTTATTCCTCCAAAAATGAAGGCAAGATGAATCACCAATAAATTTTCATTCTCAAATATTTTGTTGCAATAACTTTAACAATGTGGAAGTAAAAGTTAAATGAAATAGAAAAAGACAGCCAAGAGAAAGAAGAAATGACTGTTGTAGTAAAGGGAACAATCTTCAATAATGAAACTTCAACTCCAGCAGCAAAGAATTTGGTTAACTAAAGGCCAGGAGGTGCTCTCCCTCTACTGCCCAGTTCATGCGAACAAAGTTGTCTGTGTGTCTCTGCAAAAAATGTGGAAGATCACAAGTGTTGCCCTATAAATCTTTTCATTTGCAGCTTTGTGTCACTTTCCTCAAGGGGAAACCATGTGACTTCTGGATCATGTACAATATGGGCCTGTAGCTTTTCATCTGATTTTCAAGATTCACACTCACCCAACCGACATCTCTATTGGCAGCATACCCAAGCTAAACATCAACCCTTACATCAATCATCCAAAGCCTTTGATTAGATTCTACCACCTAACTCACTCTTAGGTGACAGTTATTTCATTTATAAACCAGCCGAATCCTTGGTTAGATTCCACTTTCAAATACTGATTATTGTCTACAAATTTTTCAAAGTCCTCGATCACTCCTGGTAATCGTATACTTTATTTCTTATTAGAAATTGAACAGTTGGTGGAAGTTTAATGCAAGTTTTAATTTGAAGTCTGGTGAATTTCATCATGTGAAGAACTGAAACAATTGAAATAAAACTATTCATGGAAAGAGGAAGTTACTTGTCGAAACATTGCATCAGTCGTATATCTTGAGTTGGGGGCTGGGTTTTCATCAGCTTAAATGAGAACCCATATTTGACCTTGAGACCAATTTGGCTGTATCTTACTCTGAATGAGGAAGTTAGCTTGTAGAGCACAGACGTTATACAACTAATGTGTGCCACTGTGAAATTGGAGAGGTTTATGGACTCCTGTGGGGCAGCAGATATTTCTTATCTATTCTAACAGCAACTTCCCCTCCCCAGGCTGTGGTTGAGTGCTTGCTGCATTCCCAAGCTGCAAACTTTACCACCCACACCACCTCACCTCGGCCGCCTTCTCCTTCTATATGTGACAGTGCTGCAAATTACCGTCGCCTCATTGCAAAACTGAGGAATTAATCCAACTCAGCATAGCTCAGGCGATGGTTTCAGTCCAAAGCTGATTAATTTAGAAACTTCTGCAGCTGACAAAATCAGAGTGCAGAAATAAAAAGTTAACTTGCTGCAAATGAGCGTGTAGGTTTTTTTTCACACTTTCTTCCATGAGCACTTCATGCCTTTCTGAAATGATAATCGCCATTTAAGGCAAAAAGCAAACTGTCATCCAATCAGTATTCAGCACTGTGTGACTAATATAGCTCTTTATTGAATTGGAATTTTGCCAGTTCATTTACAAACTGGCTTGTATTTAATTTACCCAGTTATTGTCAGACAGAGCATATCTTTAAGATAATGCTAAGCTATCCTTATTATAATTAATTTAAATGGGATTTTAGGACATATACATTGTCGGTCTCTTGTCTTCTTGCTACATCAAAAAAGCTCACAAAATATGGTAAAAATAGCTGACATGAAACAATTTTATAAAGTAATATAAAATGGGTAGAAACGACACCAAGTGAGTATAACTGGTGACTGCACTCACATTTTTTCCCAGAAATTCAGACTGACCTTTGGGCCAAATGAGTATAACACTGTGAAAGAGTAAGATGGCTTCTAAAGCAGAAGCTTTATGCAACCAACATGTGTCACTGTGCAAGCAAAGAGAGTGCTGTACTCTGCTAAGAAGACCGCATGAGGGATACTTCATGTACAGATTTAAAGCTTTTGACTAACTAATGAAAGAGAAGGGAAAAATTTAACAGGGACACAGAGGGTGGTCCTTACATGGAACAAGCTGCCATGGGAAGTAGTGGAGACAGGTACAGTTACAACGTGTAAAAGACATTTGGACAGGTTCATGGATAGGACATGTCTAGATTGGCCAAATAGGACTAGCTCAGGAAGGCTTCTTGGTCAGCATGAGTTGGGCCAAGGGGCCTGTTTCTATGCTGCATAACTTGACTTGTATTGTCACATGATAGTTTAGAAATCTCACTTTGCTTATTCATGGAGGTCTATCACCCAAACAGTCAGGAACCATGGATACTAGATGAAGCCAGCCAGAGCATTTCTGCAAACAAAATGCTAGAGGAACTCAGTGAGCCTGGCAACATCCATAGAGGGTAAATCTCCAGACTCTTCATCTAGACCGGGTGTGTGGGACATCCAGACAGAGCAGATGAAGGGTCTAGACCCAAAATGTTGACTGTCCATTTCCCTCCACAGATGCTGCCTGACCCGCTGTGTTCCTCCAGCAGTTTGCTTGTTGCTCCAGATTCCAGTCTATTCCTGTATTTCCAGACTAGTGTTTCCAGACTATTTCTGTAATTCCCTAAGAGCACGGAATAGCTTAGGTTGCAGTTCAAGAGAACTAATAACTTAGTGATTTAGAGAGGGAGAGAGGGAGAGAGGGACTTTTTGGGAAGGAGAAGGAAGTGATAAGGGATGGTTTATAGGAGAAGAGGGAGAAGGTATCAGTAAGGAGAGCATTATTATGAGAGGGTAAGGATTTGATGGGGAAAGAAGGAGAAGGAGCAGGAGAGAGAGATCTAAAGAGTGGGAGATGTAGTGGGAAGGGATAAAGAGAGCAATGAGGAGTTGAGGGGGTAAGGTTGGAGGAAGGAATCGGGGAAGGAAGTGGAAGGAGTGGACATGAATTGGAATCGGAAGAAAGAACATAGAGATTGAGAAGGAGTTGGGAGGTGAACAAGAGATTGGAGAGACAGAGTAGAGAGGCTGAGAGACCTGAGGAAGAAAGCATTAGATGTGTGAGAAGGAAGAGCTGTCTCAGTATCCTTAAGGTAATGAAAAATAGTCAGTGATTCAGATTAACAAGAGTGCATTATTGAACAAAAGAAATGTACTGGTATTGGTTTATTATTGTCACTTGTACTGAGGGACAGTGAAATACTTGTCTTGCATACCAATCGTACAAATCAATTCATTACACAGCGCCAAAATGAGAGATAGTATCCTTAATGTAGCTTACATCCATACTGACAGACTGGTTCTGAATGGATCTACATTAAAGTATTATAGTCAGCAGTTGGTCACATGCTACAATTCTTAAGGAGGTGCTGTCTTAAAACAATGATTGTTAAAGACTAATATTATCTATGCCATATAGATTACAGCTTTCCTCTAATAATGAAAACAAAAAGGGAAAATAAAGCATCCACAATAACTATCCAATGCTTGGCAGAAGTCTTCCAGCTACTTGAGTTGATGCACTCTCTCTCAGATATGGTTCTAAATGGCTGTGGTTCTCCTGGGGTGTGTCGATGAGCTGAGGCATTCTCACTTTGCAGGCTTGTGGTGAATCTTCCACTGTTCCCGTATCTGCTTCCTCAAATAGGACACTTCAGTGGTCTTCTTCTGAAATGGGATGCCCGCCTTGGTTATAACCTCATGTGTCCAGGGTGTGGCATGTATTTGCTCTGTCTAGTATTGATCTGATGTGGACTTCATCTTCACCCTGTGTCCAATCCTCAGCAGTGGCAGGTCCATGATAGTAGTGGGCATTTTTCTGGCCGTCTCTACATACCCACCTGCACCTTTTCACAATTCTAGTTTCCCTATTCCGTGAAAGATGTCTGCTCATTTATCTGCACATTACGTTGCTGAAGTGATTGCTCGTGTTGGACCAATCTATACAATGCTGTCATGGTGTATCTTTATCAGTGTCATCTGCTGTACTGCAAGACTTCTGAGTATTGTTATGACATCCTTCTGGTCTAGTACACTGAAATACACATCTTATCTCTTTAAATTCTTTGGTTCAGCTTCTTCAAAGAATATTTCCCAGCTGGCTGCAGTGTAGTCCCGTATGTCGATAGCACATAGCCCTTTGGTTTCAAGGACACTGCCTGAAGATTGATGATTTGCATGGACATTACATGCTGCTCCTAGGTAAAGCTGAAAGATCACTATTGCCTTTGCACTAACATCTTGGTGTCGATGCATCCAGCGGATGTTCTTTTCACAGAATTGACCTCACTTA
Source organism: Rhina ancylostomus (assembly GCA_030265395.1). Classification (NCBI taxonomy): domain Eukaryota; kingdom Metazoa; phylum Chordata; class Chondrichthyes; order Rhinopristiformes; family Rhinidae; genus Rhina; species Rhina ancylostomus. The sequence continues at coordinate 25,002,376 of JARFYF010000054.1, forward strand.
GCACCAGAAAGATTACGCTCAACTGATAATCTGAACCTGACTCTCTCCTGCACAGTTAATTGTCCCCATGAACTGTCAATGTCAGTAGAACTTATTTTCTAATCCACATCATATTTATATATATATATATATATATATATATATATATATATTCTAACACTGTGCATTTCTCTATCAGCCACACATGTTGTCATTCACAATACTTACAACATCGAAGCCACTTTGCATGTAATTTCCTGGTTCAGCCTTATGCTTTGTGTTTTACCCATTCCATCTGTTGGCGACCCAATACTTCTAGCCTGGCTGTAGTTTATTCTGCAGTTTGGCATGCCTGCCTTATAACTCTGGCTCACACAGTAGCTATTCCCTTCAGTTAAACTTCCAGATTCCACTAAATAATCCAATCTCTAGTCAGGAGTTTATCTGCCACAGCTCAGTACAGAGAGTAACCTCTACTCTCCATTGTCTCTATTCTTTAGAAAGGGTAATTCCTGGACACCCAGCAACTCAGGTGTCTTTATCTGTTCCATCCTGTACTGACTCAATTGCATTACATACCTTGCTGTCCTTCAGGTGATGTCCACCTGTTATCTCGATTGTATAGGATTACATCTGACAGTCGGTATTCCAGTTCAGGCACAGAGTCAAAATTTTATAGCTTAATTGCTCAGCAGATATGACACCCTGTCTAGTAACTCTTTCCATGATACTGGAAAATAGTTGGTGAGTGAAATTAACATCAAGTTCCATGCTCAAGTGTTTGTAGCAAGATACAGAGGGCAGCTGGTCACATGCTACAACAAGTTGTACAGCCTTAATACAGCCAGAATGTCCATGACCAAAATTACACATGGCACACATTTTCTAGGGGGAAAGGAAGCAGGGTGGGCATGTGAGGTATAACCAGGAGGTGAAGAAGAGAAATCTCGAAGAAGGCAAAAGGAGTTGGAAGTGAGAATGCAATCAGAAGAGATGGGGAGAGGAATCCAGAAGGAGGTCAAAGGGATTGGGTGGGAGGGATGGGGATAATGAATGAGGAGGGAGAGGCAAATGTTGAGGAAGTAAAATGGTCTGAAAATGGTAGTTGGTAGGTTCTTGCTATTTAACTGTGATGGGATAAGTGCCTGTTTCTAAAGAGGGCTTTGGCTGCCTCATTGATGCCTTTACTAGTATGGCAGGGGGGCAATATCTGTGGGTATATTGCATACCCTTGAATCTGTTTTATACGTCTTAAGCACAAATTGAACTACTGAATAATAATTTTGTGCATGTGGAAGGGAGCATCTTGGAAAAGTGAGATAGTGGTAAAGCTGGTGAAGTTCAGCAAATCATTAAAGAATTTTTGAAAGGGGGGGAATAAACAAGACTGGGAATAACAGGCCTTTTCTGGTTGGCTGCCAGTGACTAGTGGTGTTCTGCAGTGGTTGATGTTGAGGTCCGCTACTTTTCACGTTATATGTTAATGTTCTGGATGACAGAATTGATGGCTTTGTGGCCAGGTTTATGGATGATACAAAGATAGGTGAGGGGCAGGTAGTGTTGAGGAAGCAGTGAGTCTGCAGAAGGTCTTCGACAGGTTGTGAGAGTGAGCAAAGAAGTGGCAGATGGAATACAGCGTAGGGAAGAGTGGGGTCATGCACTTTGGCAGAAGGAATAAAGATGTAGACAATTTTCTAAATGGGGAGCAAATTCAGAAATTGGAGGTACAAAGGGACTTGGGAGTCCCAGTGCAGGATTCCCTAAAGGTGAACTTGCAGGTTGAGTCGGTAGTAAGGAAGGCAAATGCAATGTTAGCATTCATTTTGAGAAGACTAAAATATAAAAGCAACGATATAATGTTGAGGCTTTATAAGGCATTGGTCGAACCACATTTGGAGTATTGTGAGCAGTTTTGGGCCCCATATCTAAGTGCTGGCGTTGGAGAGGGTCCAGAGGAGGTTTACAGGAATGATCCTGGGAATGAAAGGGTTAACGTATCAGGAACGTTTGGTGGCTCTGGGCCTGTACTCGCTGGAGTTTAGAAGGATGAGGGGGGATCTCATTGAAACCTACTGAATATTGAAAGGCCTGGACAGAGGGGATGTGGAGAGGATGTTTCCAGTGATGGGTGAGTCTGGGACCAGAGGGCACAGCCTCAAAAAGGACATCCCTTAGAACAGAGATGGAATTTCTTTAGCCAGAAGGTGGTGAATCTGTGGAATTATTGCCACAGAGGGCTGTGGAGGCCAAGTCATTGGGTGCATTTAAAGCAGAGATCGATGGGGTTGTGATTAGTGAGGTCATCCAAGGTTATAGGGAGAAGGCAGGAGAATGAGGTTAAGGGGGAAAAATAAATCAGCCATGATCAAATGGTGAAGTAGACTCGATGGGCTGAATGGCCTAATTCTGCTCCTGTGTCTTGTGGTCTAAAATGCCCAGACTCACTGAGAGCATGGACTAAATGTTCTCCCTGGAGTATGTCTGTGCATGAGTTGCAGACGGTGCCAGGGCCAGGCTAACAAAGCATCAAATGCCAAGTAGACTCTTTCTGTGGACTGTGCCTTAGTTTTCAGAAATAAAAACTGCATCATCCCAAGAATGAAAATGAACTGAATATTCAGTGAGGTGCTGGTTCTTGGATGGCTCAGCACTTCTGATGCAATGGGAGTTAGAGGATCTGAATGGTACAGAAAGAAGCCATCCAGTCCTTTGAATCTATGCCAGCTCCTTTCAAAACAATCCATTTCAACTGCTCTTTCCCTATCTCCAAATATCTTCCCTCAAGGCCTGACCAGTTCCCCTCTGAAAACCCTGACTGATTCTGCTGCCACTTTTCAAAGCAGTGAGTTTCAGCTCATAACCATTTACTGCATGAAGTATTTTCCCTTAACTCATTATGTTGAATTGATGTTCCTGACTTCTTGGACCATTGCAAATAGGAACAGCTTCCTTCTGGTTCTCCAATCATATCCCTGGGACAGACAGTGGGATCCTGGATGACATGGTGAAGTTCTCCTTTGGCTGATCACTATACAATGATATGTAGGCATACCTTGTGAATGCTGCTTATCTGATGCTCTGTGCCTGTGATGCTGCTGCAAGTAAGTTTTTCATTGCACCTGTGCACAC
>JARFYF010000054.1:25025423-25038889 GCA_030265395.1 Rhina ancylostomus
GTGTATAAAATGCCTTGGGATTGTCTTTAATCCTACTTTCCAAGGACATTTCATGGCCCCTTCTGGCCTTCCTAATCCCCCTGCTTGAGCTCTTTCATGCCATCTCGAAATTCCTTAAGGACCCTGTCTGATCTTAGCTTCCTAAATCTTACATACGCTTCCTTTCTCTTTTTGAATAAGTGCACAACCTCTCCCATCATCCAAGATTCCCTTACCTTACCATCCTTGTCCTTCCTCCTGACCAGAACATGCCGGACCTGAGCTCTGATCAGCTGGTTTTTAATCAACTCCCCATCACAGTTGCCTCCAATTAACTCTCCTAGCTCCTGTTTAATAATGTTGTAACTTGTCCTCCCCCAATTTCATACTTGCCCACAAGTTCCAGACTTATCCTTATTCATGACTATCTTGAAACTTAAGTAGTTGTGATCATTATTCTCAAAATGCTCTCCCACTGAAAGGCAAGTCACCTATCCAGGCTCATTTCCCAAAACAAGGTCCAGTATGTTCCTCCTTTCATTGGACAATCCATGTATTGTTTCAAGAAACCCTCTTGATTGCACTGAAGAAATTCTGTCCCATCTAAGCCTGACTGAAAATACCAATCATTATTGGGGAAGTTAAAGTCACCTAGTTGCTTTTACATCTTTTTATAACCTGTCTACATATCTGTTCCTCTACCTCCCAATGGCTATTGGGAGGCCTATGGTATAACCCCATCAGAGTGATTGCACTCTTCTCATTTTTGAGCTCTACCCATATTGCCTCAATGGATGAGCCCAACTGTATGTCCTCTCTGAATGCAGCTGTGACATTCTCCCTAATTAGTAATGCAACTCCTCCATCTCTTTTTACCTCCCTCTCTATCTCATCTGAAACATTGAAACCCAGGAACGTTGAGCTGTCAATCCTCTCCCTCTCACAACCAAATCTCTGTAATGGCCACACCATCATAATTCCATGTACTGATCCAGACTCGAAGTACATCTGCCTTACCTATGATACTCCTTGCATTAGAATAAACTTCAGTCCATCAGTCGCACTGTGTTCATTAACCTGGCCCTGCCTGTCCTTCTGTTCAGACTTATGCATCATAATATCTACCTTCCCCTCAACCCCTCCACTTGCTGCTCTGTTTCCACCCCCTCAGGAGCTGAGGTAATGATCAGATCATTAATGATCTTATTAAATGGGAGAGTAGCCTTAATAGGCCGAATGGCCTACTTCTGCTTCTAATTTGTATGTTCAAATGACATTTAGCCCTGGGCTGGTGCAAAATGTTAATCAGTCTTCACAGCAATAAATGATTCTTTTTCTGCCATAAGCCACCCTTCCTCTGTAGCAGTGTTTATCTGTTTTTAGTATATCTATATCTAGATTTCACACGCTGCACATATCCCCCTTCCTGTTTTCTGTAGCTTTGTGCAAGCAATCCTTTCATATTTTTAGAAAGCACTGGTAGCTAAAGTTTTTATTCTTAAAATTAGATTGTTGATGATACTGCATTCATTTTATATAAATGCTGTGCAATTTTTTAATACATTTTTGGGATTTGGGCTGGCAAGGCCGGCATTTATTGACCATCCCTAATTGCCCTACAAAAGGTAATGGTGGTGAGCCATATTCTCAAAGCAGGCAGAAGAGGGAGTAAAAGGGGAGGAGGTATTGCACCTTTGGGCAAAGCTTGCATTACTTAAGTATTGAGGGAGGATATCCTAGAAGGCTTCTTAAGCAAGGCCATATGGGTAGAAATTAGAAAGAAAAAGGGTGCTGTCGCTTTCTTGGGGGTGTATTACAGACCTCCCAACAGTTAACAGGAGATAGAGAAACAGATATGTAGGCAGATATCAGAGAGATGCAATAAAAATAGGGTTATTGCACTGGGTGATTTCAATTTCAGAAATATTAACTGGGATTATCTTAGCGTTAAAGGCTCAGAGGGGGCAGAATTTTGACCTGGAGAGTTTTTTTCACACAGTATATAGAGAGACAAATGAGGGAAGGAGCATTACTGGAGCTTATCATGGAGAATGTAGATAGTCAAGTGGAGGGAGTGTCAGTGAAGGATCATTTTGAAGATGGTGACCATATCTTTCAAAGTGGTTATGGAAAAGGATAAGGATGGACCAGTACTAAAGGTCTTAAACTGGGGGAAGGCCAACTTCATTGATATAAACGAGGACCTGGCAAAGGTAGATTAGGAGAATCTACTTGCAGGTAAATCTACATCTGCACAGTGGGAAGCATTCAAAAGAGAAATAAGAAGAGTTCAAGGCCAACATGTTCCTGTGAAGGTAAAAGTCAAGTACAGGGAACCCTGGATCTCGATGGATATTGAGAGTTGGATAAAGAGGAAAAAGGAAGCACATGACAGGTATAGGGAACTAATGAGGGGAGAGGTTTGTCATGAGTAGAACAAGTGCAGGGAGGTGCTGAGAAAGGAAATTATGAAGCCTAAGAGGGGTCAAGAGAAATCATTAGCAGCCAGGATTAAGATAAATCTGAAGGTGTTCTCGAAATATATTAAGGACAAAGGATAACCAAGGAAAATGTAAGGCTCTTTGGGGTCAACATGGGCAATCCATGCATGGAGCCATAAGGTATAGGTGAGGTCCTAAATAAATACTTTTCAACAGTACTTAGAAAGGAAACCAACTTTGCAGTTGGAGAATTCAGTGAAGGAGGAGGTGAAAGTCCAGTGAAAGTCTCCATAAATAGAGTTGGTACTCAAATCCTTGGCAGGGTTAAAGGTGAATAAATCCCCAGGCTACTATGGGAGGGAAGTGAAGAGATTTATAAGGCTCTGGCTGGGATTTTTAAATCTTCCCTGGACCCAACTGAGGTACCAGATCACTGGAGAACAGCAAATTTGGTTCCCCTTTTCAAGAAAGGCAGCTGGGAAAAGCTGGGAAATAGATCTGTGAGTCTAGCATCAGTGGTAGGGAAAATATACAAAAAAATTCTGAGGGAGAGGATTAATGATCACTTGGAAAGGCAGGGACTAATTGGGGACAGACAACATGGCTTTGTCAAGGGCAGATCCTACGTAATCAATCTGATTGAATTCTTTTCAGAGGTGACCAAGTATGTCAATGAGGGCAGGACGGTAGGTGAGATTTACATGGACTTCAGTCAGGCCTTTGACAGAGTCCCACATGGGACTCAAGTTCAAAAGGTTAGGCTCCATGGAATTCAGAGCATGTTGGCAAACTGGATTCAAAATTGGCTTGGCAGAGGGAGACAGACGGTGACGGTAGAGGGTTGTTATTTGTGATTGGATGCCTGTGACTAGTGGTTTCCCATAAGGATTGGTGCTGGTGCCCTTGCTATTTGTGATACAAGTGAATGACTTGGATGAGGATGTAAAAGGCAAGATCAGTAAGTTCACAGATGACACAGCAATGGGTGAAGTCGTTGATTATGTGGAAGGTTGTCTTAGCCTGCAGAGAGATTCAACGTGTTGGTAAAATGGGCTGAAAAATGGCAGATGGACTTTACTCCAGACAAATGTGAGGTGATGCATTTTAAGATATTAGATATATTTATTTAGTTATTAGTCATGTGTACGTCCAAACACACAGTGAAATACATCTTTTCACATTACTGAGAATGTGCTGGGGGGCAGCCCACAACTGTCGCTACGCTTCCAGCACCAACATAGCATGCCCACAGCTCCTAACCCGTATGTCTTTGGAATGTGGGAGGAAACTGGAGCACCCGGAAGAAACCCACACAGACACGGGGAAAACGTTCAAACTCCTTACATGAAGCTGGGACATACACCATAAATGGTAGGGTCTTAGGGAGTATTGAAGAAAAGGGAGACCCTGGAGTACAAGTCCATAGATTCTTAAAGAGGCAATGCATGTAGATAACGTGGTTAGGAAGGCATATGGGATCCTGCCCCATCATTACTCAGGGCATTGAACACAGAAGTAGGGAGGTTATGCTCTAACTCTATAAAACCTTGGTCAGACCTCCACTGAATTCCATGATTCTATGAAACCACTGCAGTCCTTCTAGTGAAGGTACTCCCAGAGCAGTATTGTGTAGAGAATTGCAAGATTAGACAGATAGATAATACTCATCCAATCAAGAATAGCGTGCGTCTTGGAGGGGAACCCGAATGGTGGTGATGAACCCATGCACCTACTTCTTTGATGGTAGAAGGTAGAGGTCAGGGATTTGGGAAATACTGTCCGAGTAGCCTGGGTAAGTAACTGCAATGCATTTTGTAGGTGGTACACATGTGCAGCCACTGCATACCAGTGGTGGATGGGATGAATGTTTAGAATGGTTAATGGAATAAAGATGTACAGGTTAGGAGCTGTTCGCATGCTATGTTGGTGCCAGAAGCGTGGCAACACTTGCGGGCTGCCCCCCAGCACATTCTCAGTTAAACAGTCTGCTTGTCCTGACTAATATCAAATTTGAGCAGTTTGGCACTGCTCTCATCCAGGCAGATGGAGAATATTCCATCATGCTCTAAGTCAAGAGCTTTTGTGCTTTTTACTTGGTGGAAAGGCCTTGAGGTGACATTACTCTGCCTCTGACTGTTCTTGTAGGCACAGTATTTACGTGGTTAGTGTAGTTGAGTTCTTTGTCAAAGATGGTCCCCAGAATATTGATGGTGAGGATTTGGTGATGGAAAGGTCACAGTAAATGTTAGGGGTAGATGATAAGAATCTCTCTCGGTGGAGGTGGTCATTGCCTTGCTTTTATGGCACGAGTGTTATTTGTCATTTATAAGCCTACACCTACGTAGTGTCTAGGACTTGTTGCATGCAGGTATATGCTGCTTAATTTCTTGAGGAATTAATTGAAAAAAAATATTCCTCATTTTATCCTTTTTTAATTCATGGTTACTGGTCCATAGGATACTCACAACACTAAAGTGTTATTCTGATACCTCGTTGCTTACAGTTACTGCCAGTTTGTCCTATTGTTCTGGTCTTATTAAGTTCAGTTACTAACAATCCCTCTATAACATACATGCATATGTTTATCCTTTGTTATTCAGTTACTCTCTGTAATTCTGTATAACTGATATTTCCACTCAGTTAAACATTGTTAATTCTTTGTTGTTATAATTCTGTCCCTACCATTACATTCTGTCAAAACTTTCCTTCATTTTAAACATCTCTATGAAGGCACCCTTTAGTTTTCTTTTCTCAAGAGAAAGGAGAAATACTCTGTTCATTCTTTCCTGATGTGTACCCTTGCTTTTCTGGAATATTCCATGTAAATATTCTCTGGAATCTCTCCATTCCCTCTATAATCTATTATAATATGTTGACCAGAACCTTACGTAATCATGTGTAGTCCAACCAAGGCTCAAGACAGGTTTAGTATAACTATTGTGGCTTTGAATTCTGTCCCTCCAGTAATAAGCCTCAATTCTTAGTTTGCTTTCTTTATGGTCTTGCTGACCTGTGATGCAACTTTTGACGACTGGTGTAATCTGAGCCGTCACTGTGGAGGTATGTATGAAGGAAGAGGTGTAGTGGCGTCCAAGCAAGAGCAGAATGGGATTGGTGAGCAGAGGGTGCCCATTCACACTGATTTGTTTCAATAAATGTTGATTAGACTTTTGTATACTCTCAGACAGCTTGTTTGTGAGATTCAAAAAGGTTTGTAATTAGCTTAAATACCCAGGTTATGATTCAATCCCCTTTTCGTCATGGTTCTTTTGTTTTTATAAGCAGAGTGTTTAGGGATTTCCAAAATAGAAAAACAAATTCTAATTTTGAAAATGGAAAACCCATTTCTCTTCCCATTTGAGTCTTTACACTAAAGTTCATTAGCTTTTCAGATTTTCAGTGGTTTTCAATGAAGTCAAAGTATAGACATTGACTCGATGGTAACATTCATCCATTAAAGTCAGAATATCATGAGATTGAGCCCTACTTCAACCACTACTGCACTGATCCTTCAGGATGATATACTGGAATTGCAGTACTCAGAAGGATCAGATAAACATTAAACCAAAACTCTTCTCAGATGTATCCTCAGACGGGTAATGTTAAGGGGAGAAACAGCTTCCACCTATTAATGGCATTGACAGCGACACTACTTCTGGATGTCATTGTTTTTATGTGCAGTCTTGCAGAGATAAATGTACTTGGGAATTTAAGCAGATAGCACTGTTTTTTTTAGTTCCTGACTATTGAAGTTAATAATCACGGTAACAACAGTTTCCAGTTTGTTTTGTGTCTCTCCAAAAATTCAGCTGGTTGCATTTTTGGTGCAAGACGGGACCCCAGGTGATTTCTGCACCATGGATGCACGCAATGACTTCATTCTGCTTTTGAGGATCTCAGAGAACTTGGACCATATTGTCCGAGATGAACCCATCCTGGGACACTCCTGAGGCAAAGTGGTCTTAAACTGTACAGCTAGACTGAACGGCCTGCAAGATAAGTAAATTACTTACACACGTTATTGGGACATAAAATCCCAAGGAGGTTCCCACCTTCAATCCCCAAGGGCTATAACCTCCCCAACACTAAAATTCACCCTCCCGTCTTAGCTACCAGTTCCAATCCCCCAATGCTAGCACTATTTCCAAGCCCTCCTACCCCCCCCCCACCCAACTTCTCTGCACCACTTTGAGTTCTACCCCTGCAATAATCTTTAGGCCACGGATCCTCCCATTCCTATCCACAATGTCCCAGCCTCTGATTTGTCACCATCCTACCACCCACCTCACCTTTACCCAATGGCTTCAGGGAAGGAGTGCGTGGCAAGTTTTCATCTGCATTGTTTCTTCAGATTAATCTCAGTCAGAACTTCTAGTCAACCAACTGCAAAAACAGTCACTAGTGTCCTGAATCTGCACCATTTAAGTTCACCTCAATGTGCACACTCAAACTCCAGGCCGAAGTCTTCCTCCTCAGTTCTATCTTCTGGCCTTGGTGTCAAAGTATTGTACCTTCTGACAAGCAAACTTCTCACTGGCTTGCTTCTTAATTGATTATTTTTTTATTATGGCAGCCAGGATACCTTACTGCTTTATAACATACCAGTACATGCCAAATAATGATCAGTCAGAGTACAGGAAGGAGATAGAGAGCTTAGTGACATAGTGTCATGACAGCAACCTTTCCCTCGATGTCAGAAAAACAAAAGAGCTGGTCATTGACTTCAGGAAGGGAGGCTAAGAAAGCTCACTGGCACCTCTACTTCCTTAGGAGGCTGAAGAAATTTTGCATGTCCCCATTGACCCTCACCAATTTTTATTGATACACTGTAGAAAGCATCCTATCTGAATTCACCATGGCTTGTTATGGCAACTGCTCTGCCCCTTAACCGCAAGAAACTGCAGAGAGTTATGGACACGGCTCAGCACATCACCGAAACCAGCCTCCCCTCCTTGGACTCTGTCTATACTTCTCTTTGCCTCAGTAAAGCAACCAGCATAATTAAAGACCCCACCCACCCCAGACATTCTCTCTTCTCCGCCTCCCATTGGGCAGAAGATACATGAGCCTGAAAGCACATACCACCAGGCTCAAGGACAGCTTCTAGCCCACTGTTATAAGACTATTGAACAGTTCCCTAGCATGATAAGATGGACTCTTGACCTCACAATCTACCTCGTTATGACCTTGTATTTTACTGTCTACCTGCACTGCACTTTCTCTGTAGTTGTTACACTTTATTCTGTAATTTGTTAATTATTTTACCTTGTACTACCTCAATGCACTATGTAATGAATTGATCTTTATGAACGGTATGCAAGACAAATGTTTCACTTTACCTTGGTAAATGTGACCTTAATAAACCAATTCCAATAAAAATTGTCAATTAAAATTGAAACATCCTGGGAAATTTCTCTGCATATCACAGGTCTCACAAAATTGCAATTTCTGCCACTGAAAAGAACCAGTATGTGCAGGGAAACACCACCACTTTCAGGTTCCCCTCCAAATCATGCACCATATTGATGTGGAAACGTACCACCAGTCTTAATCATTGCTGGGTCTATATCCTGGACCTCCCTCCTTAATGCATTCACAAGAAGGACTGTAGCAGTTCAAGGATACAGCTTAGCATCACCTTCTCAAGGGCAAATAAGGAAGGGAAATAGATGCTGGCCTTGCCAGTGACACCCAAATCCTGAAAAAGAATACAAATAAAATATTTTTATGACAAAGGGAGTTCTTTCTAAAGTCACTTGACCCCCTTAAAAATTTATAGATGGCCCCATTGCACATATTGGTTTCTATTGGATCTATGTTGTTTTATACTTAGATTGTCATTGTTTGTTTATCAGGGTATAGAATCTAAAGTGTGATTCTTCCTTATGTGGACTTGCCTTGAGGTGGCCAAGAAGCTAAATATGAGGGTCCCTCTGGTAGTCTAATTCAAACAGTTCAACACTGAACCTAGAAGACCACAGAACCCATTCCCCTCTGCCCCATCCTTCATCAATGTTCTAATTCTGTGACGCCCAGTCATGCGATTAGCTGAACTCAGACAGATATTTGCTATGAACAAAATATCATATAAAACCACCTGAGTATAGTAGACTATCTTTTTACAGTGTGTCCTGTTGTCCTGCACTATGTTCAGGAGAATTTATATGGTATCTTATTTATAGCAAGTTATTCATGTCTTGTTGAAAATTGAAAGGGCTTAGTTTGCCCTCCCTTTCTATCTGCTGGTCTTCACACTTCACCATTTTTACCATCTCCAGTGTGATCCACAGATTAATATATCATCTCATCTCTCCTGTCAGTATTCTACAGGGACCAGTCCCATCAGATCTATGTCATCCCCAACATCCCATCCTCTTCCAACAGCATTTTCCCTTGTCAGCACAAAAAATGTTACATCTACCCATTAATTTCTTTCCTTCCCACCAAGTAAAGCTCTGACCATTCTTACCAGATGAAACATGCTTTATTTGTACTTCTTTACATTTCTTAATTCGCTGCATTCGTGCTTGTGATGTGGTTACCTCAAGACTAGAAAGACTAAATGCAGATCGAGCGATCACTTGCAGAACTTCTTTTTCCCATCCTCAGTCATAGCCCACACACGAGGTCACCTGTTATTTTAACTCCCCACCATGCTCTAATGCTGACCTTTCTGCTCTTGGCCTACTTTGCTGATCTGTTGATCATCAATGTAAGCTCACAGAACAGCTCTTTATCTTTTAATTCGGCCCTTTATGGCTTTCTGAACCTAATTCTGAACACAATTCCAGTTAATAATCACTGCACCTACATTTTTGGACCTATTCATATCTATTCCTCCAAGCATAAGAGAGGGCAAGGGGAACATGATCAATTTCTAATGGCGCATACATTGGCTTGCTATGATCCAGGTAAACCATCCTAATTATAGCACAAAGTAACATGACACAAAAGAACTCTTTGATTTTTTATTTGACACCTTATCATCCATCCCCAGCTGCTTATCAACACAATTTCTCTTCTGTTTTACTCCATCAGAGACCTTCCCCTTCTGCTTTCTACCCCCTCCACCCTTTTCCTGCCTCTCGTTTTGCTGATTTACATCTGATTTTTTTTTAGTTTCTAATGTGCTTTTCACAACTGGAAAGATTAAAGCTGCTTTATTACAAAACCTTGACATTTCAGATTAGGCTCCTCACTAAAACTATAATACAAGGCATCCTTCGTCAACAACAGGAGCAGAAAGGGCCTCACATTTTCTACCCCTTTGTCTCTTCTTCTTCAGTTCATCTTCCTCCACCTCATCTCCTCATCTCCTCCTCCTCCTCCTCCTCCTCCTCCTCCTCCTCCTCCATCTGCAGAACTGTGACAAAGGCCTGAGTCTGCATACTGGCCAGTTTATGGAAGAGTCCGTGATAACCACTGATCAAGGCACACTATTTGGAGAACTCCTCTAGATTGGCCTAGGCAATAGAGCAATCGGGTACTGCCTGGTGATGTTGCAGATGACAGTACATCCGTCATTGCAACCACATCCTGCTTTTCTGCACAGAATTCTCATTGGATTAAGTGGCCTGTTGTATTGTGAATAATCTGTATCCTCACTGCCTGTATTATAGAGGGCTTAGATGGCAGGTGCAAGTGATGACATCATGTGAGCTCCCTGGAATCTAGCATTGACCTTGAGGATTTGCTGGATGTGCTCACAGAGCACTTGAACATTCAGAGAATGAGAAGTCTTCAGTGCAGGCTACTCTCCAAATTAGAGTTCTCAAGGTGATGAAAGTGCAGTGAAGCATCTCCTGCAGTGAAAGTCCGCATTGGTGGTAATTTCACAGCACATGCCATTTTCACTGATGTCCCAAGGACAGCCTGAAAAGATCCTGAAGCAAGGAGGTTTAGAACTGTGGTCTCTTTCACAGCCATAGGGAAAGCTGTCCTTGCATAGCTCTGCAGGTACAATTCTGGCTGTAGTATACGCAAATCACAGACACCACTCCCATGGAGAAGCAAAGTCACCAAAGATGTTGCTCCTTAATCAGGGAATCTGTTCCATGAACACTCTTCTAGATATCCCCTCCAGGACAGAACCTGACTTCTTCTGTTCTGTGGGCCTTCCCCTCCTCCTGCCTAAGATTTTGGAGGCCTAGTGAAAAAGACAGTAGTGCCAGATTATGATGACAGTGAAAGACATATCTTGGGAACCTCAGTTGAATCCCAGCCACAGCACTTTCTGTAGAGTGGACAGCATGTTAGTTTCTCCCTCAAATGAATAAGGAGTTTTCTTAAACAAACTGAACTTCAACTCAGTGAAAAAATTCTGCAGATATTGAGGATCCCTTCAAATAAACATCCTCATTTTAGGGTGGAGTTGGTGGGATATGCCTTTCTGCTGCTGAATGCTGGGTTTCCCATGCATGGAAGGTAGAAATACATTCCCTTCATCCATTTGGTCTTGCCCTTGCAGAGATTTTGCCCTGTTCTACTCATCCTTCCTCCATCTTCTCTCCTTCTGAAAATTAACTCTTTCCCCATTCTGATGAAGAGTCCTGATCCTCAAGTGATAACTGTTTCTCTTTCCACACTGTGTTATCTGCTGAGTTCTTTCAGCCTTTGTTTAATTCCACTGCAAGTGAAACTGAATTTACCTCCTTGGTGCTAGATGAATTGTTTCGGCCCAGTTTGTTAGCATTGGTTTTAAATCAATATACTTAAAGTACAGACACCAAGCTATCCAATTTGCAGATTAGCTGCAGTCACGCTAAAAACGGACACATGATTCATGCTAGAAATAAAATAGCACCCACAACATGAAGAACAAGTGTGCACATACCCAAATTCATGGCCAAAGGTCACACAATTCTCAGTTGAAGCTGAAGTGTCACTTGGTGGATATTCCCCACCCAGTTAATGTTCCACTCCCTAAAATATTCTGAGGACTTTCTATTCTATATCATTCCTGAAACAGAAACAGCACAAGGACCTCTGAGTCTAACAGCTAACATGCAGAGACTACTAACCTGGACAATATCAACAACACTCCAAAGATAAGGGGATGGATTTTGATACAAGCCCTCAAGAGGTGATCAGCAGAGTTAATTTGAACTCAAACCCCAGAAATAATAGAGAAGGGACAAGTGTACTATATGCTCATCAACACAGATGCAATGGAAATATACCCAGTTCAGGTGGAAATGAGGGGGACAGATGAGCGCGGTACATTCAGGACTTGTTTCCTAAGAAGTAGATAATAATCTTAAAGGATTTTCAGTAGGTTTAGAGCAAGAAAATCTGCACTTTCATTTCATTAAGTGAACTGATCAGTCAGTTGTAGCTTCATTTGCCGGAACCAATGTGACTCATGCAAGGCAGAGCTTTCATGCTCCACCCAGGCAATGATGAGCAGTAAATAACATCTAAGCCGGACACAAATGAAAATAAAATTATCAGATGTTCAATTTAAAATTCTGATNNNACAATTCAATAAATTGTATCATTTGCTTCTGGGAACAGGAAGAGAAGGAACTTTAGGCTGCTTGGTAGATTGGAGAACTACTGCAAGGAATCTGATTACAAAATTATTAACAAATTATGTGGAAGTTGCAGCATGCTACTGATTGTCAGGGTCAAATGACATCAAGGTGTTGCAAGGAAATAAGTTCCATGCAGAACACAAATCAACTGCAGTGCCACTTCCCGGTGATTCTGCAAGGAAATAAACTGAACAAACAAGGACAGTGAAAATATCACACTTCCTGCTGCAGAGAATGTGCCGTGTTGTTTAGACTTTGTTGACTGGTCACTGCTACTTTGTCAAATATTCATTCATTTGGTATTGTCTCAACAGTTATCACAGGTCAGTTTCATTCAGAAAATGAACTGGTCGGTGCCCATAGGGAACATAATCTGGACAATGTCCTGTGCCAAATTGGAAGTATCATTTATGCCACACAAGTCCCAAGCATTGACCATCGACAACAGGAAAGAATCCAAGACACTCAAAAACATTATCATTGCTCAATCCCTATCTTTAACATCCTGCACCATGGCTGCAGTACGTGCCATTTGCAAGATGTACTGCAGCAACTTGTCAAGATTTCTTTGACAGCATTTCCCAGACCTGCAACCTTTATCATTTAAAAAGACAGGGGCCACAGGCTTATAGGAATGGCATCATCTCCAATGGTAATGATGTTGAATATCTTCTAAGTCATAACATCCTGACTTCATATAAATCACTATACCTTTGTTCTTTCTAGGTTAGAGTTTGGGAGCTTCCTAGCTAACAACACTGTGGGAATATCTTCAGTACATGCACTGCAGCAGGTCAAGAAGGCAGCTCACCATTCCCCTCTTGAGAGCAATTAAGAATGAACAATAAGTGCTGGCCTTGCCAGTGACTGCTACATCACACATAGAAATAAAAAAATATTGTGGTGTAATATTCCACATTGGTCCACGTCATTTCTTTTTTCAACACAGTGGTGTTTCCTGTAAAAGATTATTACATCCTCATTGTGAAATTCTTCTCAGTTCATACAGCATCAGTAAAGTAAATCTCTTCTTCATATTTCCAAAGCTGATACTTTCACATGGAAGTTGCCATTGCTGCAGAGGAGGAATGAAATTAGCCCCTTGATGATGATCTGTAAGGTGAAAGGACATCAAGAAATCCCCCACGAGCATAGACAGCAATTGTTTTATCAGGGAACAGGACATCTCACAAAGAGAGTAATTGCCCACAGCATTATGACATTAACAGGCTATAGCACATAATACTGTCCTTTCCACCCATATCAACCTTCATTTATCATTGCAGATGAAGTTTAATGTGGATTCAACCACAGGTACAGTGTAAAGCACTGAGCAATATCACATTGCACATATTTGTTATACTAAATTGTTCTTTTCAGTTTATATGCTATGCCCACTTGTACCAATGCACCATCTTGCTCCTCAGCTACCCACTTGGTGTCATGGTTCTGAGTTCTGGCCCTCAATTTGGCTCCATTAATGCCTTGTTGTCCAGCACATGGATTCTATGCT
>JARFYF010000054.1:25090112-25107396 GCA_030265395.1 Rhina ancylostomus
AAAGAAGTGGGGGGGGATGGAGAGAACAATGGGAATGTCTGTGATAGGGTGGAGACCAAGAGACACTGAACAATACAAGAGTAGTGGTGTTGACTGAGAGATGATAGTGAAGGCATATTGATCCATCTGCAGGATGGATAAAAACAGAAGGAGATGGATGGGATCAAAGGAGAGAGGGAAAAAGCTGGAAATTGAAATAAAACACAACTACAGTGGATGCTCAGCAAGTCTGGCAGTATTCATGGAGAAAAAGAATGGGGTTAACATTATAGGTTGATGAGTCTTTATCTGAATTGGAAAGCAGGTTATCTGCAATTCAGTGTTGAATCCTAAGTGCTATAACATGCCTAGTTGGAAGATGAGATGCTGTACTCTATCTTACATCAGACTTTGTTGGAACATTGCAAGAGGTATAAGAGAGAAATTGGTGGGAATAGGATGGGGAATTAAAGTGATGGACAACTGGAAGTTCAGTGTCATTCATTGGGATTGAATGGTAGCATTCTGCAAAGTGGTCACCCAATCTCCATTTGGTTTCTCCAATATGGAGGAGATTTTATCATGATCACTAAATGCAATATACTAAATTAGAAGTATAATTGAATTGCTGCTTCCCCTGAAAAGAATGTTTTCTGTTATCTGGTACCAACTAGATTTTTTTCACCATGGACATCCAATCCCTGTATACCTTCACCCCACACTAGGATACTCTGAGGACCTTTCACTTTCTCCTCAAAGAGAGGTGCAATCAGTCCTCCTCCACCACCAGACTCTACCTAGCTGATCTTGCCCTCAAACTACTTTTCCTTATAGTCGACTCACTTCCTGCAAATTAATTGGAATCCACGTAGACCCAAGCCATGGTTCTCTCATTGTGGGATGCATGGAACTGTCCTTGTGTCAATGCAACTCAGTTCCTCTTCATCATATTTTCTGATACAGCTGCTTCCTGCTCTCATACAGAACTCAAATGTTTCATTGCATTTGCTGCCAATTTCCACTTACTTTCACACAGTCCACCTCTGCCTTCCCTTCCCCTCCTCAATTAAAGCATCTGCATCTCAGAGGATAGTTTATCAACTCTATGTACATTACAAGGCCACCGACTTCCACAGCTATCTCCTTCCACCCTGCTTCCTGTAAGCATTCTATTTTCCCAGTTCCTCTGGCTCCATCACATCTGCTTTGATGATAACGCCTTCCACACCAGAGCTTCTGAGATGTCTTCTTTGTTCATTAAAGTTGTCAGGGCTCTTAACTACATCTGTTGCATGTCCTGCATTTCTGCTCTCAACCACCCCCCCACACCAACCACCCCACAACCACACACACACACACACACACACACACACACACACACACACACACACACACACACACACACAGGATGGTTCCCCTTGTCCTCACCCTCTACCCAACTAGCTTTCATAATTTCCACCACCTACAAAACCACCTACAAAGTGATATCACAGGCAGACACATCTTTCCCTCCTCATTTGTATTCTGAAGAGGCTGTTTCCTGTGTGAGTCCCTGGTTCATTCTTCCATCTCCACCAATGCCGATTCTTGTTCCCACAGCACTTCTAAATACAACTCTTTCCTTCCCACTGTCCCAGGGCTGAAGCATTCCCACCAAGTGAAGCAGTGGGTCACTTTTACTTATTCCAGTTTACTATATTTGTTGCTCATAATATGTTTTCCTCTACGTTCGTGAAACCAAATAAAAATGGATGACCACTTTGACAGTCTAACTGGCTGTCACATTAATTCTGCATCCCGCTCCCATTCTGACCTCTCTATCATTGGTCTCTTACACTGTTCCAGCAAAGTCCAATATGTAATCAAAGAACAATATTTCATGTCCTGAAGAGGCATTTTACAAGCCTAAAGACTCAAATGAAGAGCAAAACTGGCAAAATTTGTTACTCAAATGGCAGGAAGACGCAATTTTATCACATGATCTTAGGTGTTGTTACCAACGTTATCATGGATTGTAATAGCACTGTACCAATGACAGAACTATCTTTGTAAGTTTGAAACACATCTCCTGTTACCCACTCCGACACATGCATTTTAAACATTCTAACACATGCCTTTTGTTTTTAAGTGCTATTGTATAAAGGTGTAAAGGACTAATCTTTTATAGGATCCGGGCTGTGGCTAGTTTGGCAAAAGAACCTTTGCTTTTGCAATCCTAAATTATAATTTGTTACCAGTAGCCTTGTAACTTGTATCAATTTCAGAGAGTAGTTATAAAAGAGATAGTACTTGCAGATTTCAGAAATTTTCATTTCACTAAATGTTTCACAACTAAATATTTGTAATGGAACAGAACATGGTTGGTGACTCCAGATTAATGCTACAAATAATGGGACAGGAAAGTGCTGAACCCTGAAAAATGGAGGCCAGATTTTTCCAGTCAACAACCAACTATCAACACTGTCAGTATTTTTCAGAGATAGTATCTTGAAACTTTACCTAACTAGGAAATCTCATGCTACTTTAATGGACACTTTATGGAGGTCAACAAGATAAAATGTTCATCTCAACAGAGGGTTGTCTGATAATTTTGAGGAGAAACTATTGCTCTAAGAGAGCAATAGTTGGTGGCGTGGAGAATTCTCTGCAACAGCCATAATCACCCTGGGTATTTAGAGAGCTCAACTTTAACATTTCCAGGATCTGACCATGTATAAGAAAGCTTTACTTTATTGAGGAGGTCATTACAGAGATTTGAGGCCTTGTGATAGACTGAACAGATGTTAAAGCACAGCTGGAGTGCATTGCCTGTTTCAGTCACAGTACTTCTATGCTTCTGGAATCTTCCAGACCACAATAGGTGATGTAAACTAGTCTTGCAATCCTTTTGCAGGGGGATCTGAGTCTGTAATCACTCTATAGGATGACTGTATTGCACTTCCTATTGCTAGAAACAAAGATCGCAAGAATTTTGCAGGCTTGCTTTTTAAATTCAGAGGTAATCAACATTTACTTGAAGTATTGTTTGTCAATCACTGCTGGTAGTGGATCATGCAGATTTCCATGTTTCCATTTTTCTTTGCAATGTAAAAGGAGGCAATTCAGTCCATCAAGTTTATGCTGGCTCACAGAGTAATCCCACTCCCCCACTCATTTTCCTTATAACCTATTATCTCAACATACCAATTCCACTTACACTAGGTACATTTACAGTGACCAGTTAACCTGCCAAAACACATATTATTGGCACATGAGAGGAACCCAGTGCATCCAGCAGAAACCCATACAGTCACGGGAAGAATGTGCAAACTTCACATTGACAGCACTGGAGGTCAGAATTGAACTTGTGTTGCTGGAAATGTGAGGCAGCAGTTCTACTTTAAAGTTTAAAGTTTGCAATGGTTCATAGCTATCCTGTGAAACTCTTTGATAGCAGCTGAGTCCCTACATTAGAATCAATTCAAGGATATAATTAAGAATACCATGAAGGCTCTCAAGCACAGGATTAGTTGCCTTGACTCATCAAGTACCCAAGGAGAAGTTATTGATATTTCTGGAGATCTGCTTCATATCCATAATATAATTAGAAACCAGTTGTTACCACCAACTATTGTGCCAGATGGTCAAGCTTGGGAGTCAAAACAGGAAGGGTAAAAAGAAGATGAAGGAAAGCAGAAAATACCTGAAATTTTCAGCAACTCTGTGAAGGAGAACAAGAGGGTTTTTTTCAGGTCACTTGCCTTTCATC
The DNA here is from genome assembly GCA_030265395.1 of Rhina ancylostomus. NCBI lineage: Eukaryota > Metazoa > Chordata > Chondrichthyes > Rhinopristiformes > Rhinidae > Rhina > Rhina ancylostomus. The sequence goes on from JARFYF010000054.1 coordinate 25,093,840, forward strand.
AGAACTGGGAAAAGTTTTAAGTTGCAGAGAGTGGGCAAAGCATGGAAAGAACAGATGTGAAGATCAGGAATAGGGTGTTGAGCAGGAGAAGTTGAATGGCCAGAGTGGTTGTGAAGCCAGCTAAAAGAGGGTAATAAAGACTAGTGAATAACTGCAGGTATGTCTGGGAAATGTATAAACAGAAAGAGCAAATTACCAACTGATATTACCAGAGGAAGGGAGAAATAATCTGTGATTGCTGGAAATGTGAGATACTAGGCTAGAATGGTTGATTATATGAAGTTGTTGAATTCATTGTCCAGAAGGAACTAGTTTGCTTAGTTAGAGGAAGAGGTGGTCAACTTCAAACACCCTTTGAGTTTCATTGGAAGAGTATCCCAGGCTAAAAACAGACAAGTCAGAGTGCTAGGAAATTAAAATGGTAGGCAACTGGAAGCTCAGGATTACCTTTGCAGAGTGAACAGGTATTCTGAAAACCAGTCACACGATTTCTATTGTTTTTCTGAAATATAACAGAGACCTCATTGTGGGAACCAACGATGTGGGGGGCATGTGGGAACACCAGAAGCTCCAACTGAGGGGGATATCCACTGCCACCTAATTGAACAGCTTTCGTGAGATGCATTAAACTCTAGCGTTGTCACATTATATACCCTCCACAATTCACAACCATCAGGCAATTCATTATCTGCTCAGAAATCTTTCAACTACTTTCCCATGAAGATCAAAATGAAAAGCTCCCCAGCCCCATGAGTATCAATTCCTCTGACTGCCCTAAGCTTATGCTTGCTGATGAATTGGATGGCAGTTGCAAGAATAATGATAGGCAGATGGGTGAGGGCATCAGAAGTAGGCTAGTGAATTCCTGTTAGATAATTCCCTCACTGTGAAGCTAACAGATCTGTCCTCCACAATATTACTGGGTAGTATTTGCAAAGCTTGCTCAGTAACCTTGTGGAGGACAAAGATGTTTGCATCACAATACACAAACTCCTTTCAGCACAATGGCAACCTGATAACATGATTGCAATAAAATCTTCAAGTTCATCAGACACTGCATGATGTTGGCTTCCATAAGTCACTATTAGTGAAATGGATTCCAGTCTCTATATCCTACCATGGACAGAGATGGCATTGGGTTCTGACATCCTCCCAGGTGGGACCTGTATTCTTCAAAGAAGGCTCTCCACTGCAGCAAATATTTGGTTTGTCACATATACCTGCCTTTTTCTGAATTAACCATGCTAGGTTCTCATCTGACTCCTTCTCAATAGTGACCTCTACTGACACTGAGTCCAAAGGAAATATACTAATTCCTGGGATAAAGTGGTTTCCTGTCATGAACAGCCAGAGAAATTAGATCTATATTCTTTGGAGTTTAGATGAGGAGTGATCTTATGAAATATATGAGATCCTTAAGGGAAATAACAGGGTAAATGTCAAGATATTTCCACGAACTGGATAATCTCAAATGAGGAGGCATAGTTACAAGATTTAGGCTCAGTCATTTAAAACAGAGGTGCATAGAATTTATTCTCACAGAGGATGGTAAATCTCTGAAATTCTCTACCCTGGAGGGTTGTGGAGGCTAGACCAATAAGAGAATTTAAAGAGGAAATCAATACACTTTTGAAAGGTAATAGAATTAAAAACTACGGGCATAGAATAGGAGATAAGGCCTGAGGCAAATCAGCCATGAATGGCAGGGCAGGCTTGAAGGGCCAAGTGGCCTACTCCTGTGCCTATTTCCTTATGTTCACCCTACCCCTTCCCGCAGAATTATAGCATGTGGCTGTCCTTCCATCATGCATGGCAGCCATTCAGTATACTTGATGTGTTCCAATGCAAGAATCCCTCTTCCAAATTCAGCTGTGATGCTAGACTTCGAAATAGTAGCGGCGACAGTAATATCCATTGATGGAATTTATTCCTCCTCATTCTCCTCCCTCCAGAATTGAGATAGCAGTTGCTTTTCCTGAACTTGTTCCAAGAAGCAAGGTATCTAGAGCCATGTCCTGGCATCAGAGTTTTTGTCTGTAACCTCCTAGGTTATATAATCCCATCTGTAGCTCATCAGTTGCTTCTGTGCCCTTTTTATTTTACATCTAGATTAGAAATCCTGTCCTCTCTTATTAGCACAGCATCATTTACACATTGGTCTCCATCCACACTAGCTGGCACATGACCAACAAATAAATGAAGTTATTGTCAGAATTAACTTCATAAATTTTATCATATTTCATTTGCAGTTTGGTTTGTTAGCAACTTCTGAACTCAAACTGCACACAAATGTTGACATTTGTAATGGTTTACATATAATTTTGTATCTCTTGATCTTTCTGTACAATGCACAGTCTACAAAATTTAACCTGGCACATTCATGTGTATTACATGGCAGAGCACGTAAAGATGTTTGCCACATAAGGTGCACATGGCATGATGTCATTCATAATTCAATGCTCTTTTGGAGCTTTTACAACTATGCTTGGAACATGCTTTTTTGTTTTCAAGACATGGGGAACCAAATTTTCATGGTACCCAATTCACTGTAGATGTGTCTTTTAAAGGGCTACTGAGCCACTGTACATTTACTACTGCAGAATGCTAAACTGAACTCCAGAGGCTGCCTGGTGACTTGAGAAGTGACTAAAACCTGCTTCAGGTGCAATGAGTGAGGTCCTTAATATTACCTCTCTGTATTCATGTTTCTGTTTGTTCCCAGTGGGTGTGCTGCACAAGCTCAAATTACAGGGCAGGCATTGAAAGCAGGACAGACTTGCCCAGACACCCTGTAGAAGGAGGGGAAGGGGTCAGGTCCTGAATATAATACAGGAATATATGCTTCAACTTACTGCTATCAAAGGAACAATATATCAGGAGGATCTTTCCCAAGATAGAGATCCCCTTAAGGATCAGTGTGTTGAGCCATAGGAAATTGGCAAGACTTAAATGAATACTTCTCATCTGTATTTACCATAGAGGAGGACATTGAAGCTAGTGAGTTCAGGGGAGAGAACAATGATATCCTGGAGCACATCAACATTATAAAGATGTTGGAGGTCATGAAACACGTAAAGAGGAATAAATCCCTGGGGCCTGACCAGTGTATCCTTGGATGTTATGGGAAACAAGATAGGAAATTGCTGGGGCCTTGGCAGAAATTTTTGTATCCCACAAGTGAGATACCTGAAGACTGGAGGATAGCTAATGTGCCTTTAAGAAGGGCAGCAATGATAAACCAGAGAACTACAGGCTTTACAGCAGTGGTGGGAAAGTTATTGGAAGGGATTCAGAGGGACAGGATTTATTTCCATTTGGAAAGCCAAAAACTGTTTTGGGATAGTTAGCATGGCTTTGTGCATGGGAAATCATGTCTCATGGATTTGATTGAGTTTTTTGTAAAAGTGACCAAGAAGATTGACAAGGGCAAAGTTGTAGACTTTGACTACATGAACGTTAGCAAGGCCTTTGACAAGGTCTTGCATAGTACGCTAGTCCGGAAGGTTAGAACACCTAGGATCCCAGGGTGAGTTAGCAAATTTGATACAAAATTGACTTGGTGGTAGGAGGCAGAAGGAGGTAGTGGAAGGTTGCTTTTCAGATTGGAGGCCTCTGAGCAGTGGTGTGCCACAGGAATTGATGCTGGGTCCTCTGTTGCTTGTCATATATATTAATTTGGCTAAGAATTTAAGTGACATGATTAGTGAGAGGTATCTGTACAGGTACTCGAATGAGCAGGGAACAGAGGGATATGGAATTAATGCAGGCTAGTGGACTAGTATAGGTAGGTAGGTGCAGTGAACTGAAGGTCCTGTTTTTATACTGTACAACCCTTGCCTGTTCTGTTTGTAGAGGATGAATTCTGAACTTTCTAGCCTCTGGATCACTGCAGGCTGTAGCTACTAAGAATGTCATGTATCCCATTTTGAAACACACAGTAAAATGCAAATAATGTGTGGTCATCATTACTGGAATGAATGGCCTCACTTTCTTATTAACTTGCACAACTAATCTGTAGCATGGTCAGCGGAGTACAGTCACATTAAATTAGCTAGTATGGAGTTTGAGCTGGAGCTTCCAATTAATCAGCTTTTTCTCATATTGCCTGAAGTAATTTCGAGAGCCAATATTGACACAGCAATGGGAGAGAACCGTCCACAAAGCAAACAGGCAAGACCTTCACAGGGTCTTTGCATTTCCTAATCTATGATTTCAGCTCTGCTTAACAGAGGAGTCAAGTCTCAACAATTCATAATCAAGTCAAGTATCATTCATACATTCCCTTCCTGTGCACGTAGCCAAGGCAAACACAAGAACTACTGTTAGGGGAACAGTACACAAAAAGTGCTGGAGGAACTCGGCAGGTCAGGTAGCATCTATGGAAGGAAATAAACAGTCAACATTTTGGGCCGAGACCCTGCATTATTGTTTCTCTCCATAAATGCTGCCTAACCTGCTGAGTTCCTCCAGCACTAATTGTGCGTTGCTCCAGATTCCAGCATTTGCAGGATTTCTTGTGTTTCCATGTTACTATTAGGGGAAATTGCTTTGGAAGTACATTCCGATGGTGTCTGTGAAGGCAGCAAATTTGCTTGTGTGAATTTTAACATATGTTGTTTCCCCTGTACTGATGAATAATGCAAACTGACATTTACCAAGGCCTGATCATTACTGAATTACATTGAGATCAGTATACCTTATGCTCTAGACCTTCACACCATTACCATCTACATATGGCTTCCCAACAAAGCCATGCAAGCCTAAAAAAAGGGCCTGAAGCATGTTCTTCTTCAGAGTGGATCTAAGACATATTTTCCAAAAAGATGAAAGCATAAGAAGAACTACCAGTGCCTCAGTTAATGCTATAAAATAAGGCTCTGGCACATTGCTTCCTATTGCTTTGATCACACCCGTCAGCATCGTCATTTTACACTTGTAGCAGACCAGTGTCATTGTGAAAGGAGAATTCCAAGGGCCTTTCTGGAACTGTAGATCACGAAGAAGTCACCTTCTCTCTTTTATTCTCTTGTAGTGGCAGATTTTTATGTTGACTTGTGGGTTCTATTGCTATTGCACAGTACCACCACCACTTTCAGCTCTGCTACAGCCAGGATGATGGAAGTTTCTCCTTTTCTGTAGTTAAGACAGCAGATTGCTATGATGAATAACCATGCTATATGTCTCAACAGCCTAGATGGCTGCTGTACTCTCTTAGTCTAGGCAACAGCAGTCTGGGGTAGCTGCTTTTGGGGTACATTCAAGGCCTTTGCTGGAGAAATAATAGTGGGATGAAAGATGCTGACATCCTGAACATGGATAACTGAAGCTTCCGGGACTGGTTATCCAAAAAGGTTTTCTACCATGTGTAGCTCAATTCACCTACCATCACTACCTTCATAGCCATACCAAGGAGTGATCAACTCCTGATGACAGCTGTCTGCACCCTGATGGCAACCTCTTGTCTTCCATGATGTTTCTCTTCTCCTGGAGTGCAACAGACTCCTCCTGCAGCATTCTGTTCCTGTGTTGGTAAGCAGAGTTCTGATTGGGCAAATGCAGGGTTTCAGCCCAAAACATTGACAATTCCTTCCCCCCACTGGTGCTGCTCGACCCACTGAATTCCTCCAGCAAATTGTTTGTTGCTCCAGGTTCCAGCATCTGCAGTCTTTTGTGTCTCCAATCTGATGGAGGAACTCAGTGGGTCGAGCAGCATCTGTGGCAGGAAAGGAAGTCACAATGCAGAGTTTCATCCCAAAATGTCGATAGTTCCTGTCCCGCCACAGATGCTGGTCAACCCACTGAGTTCCTCCAGCAGATTTCCTGCTGAGTTCCTGCTGCAGCTATAACTGCCATCGCAGAACAAAGCAAGGCATTCAATGTACCAGAAACTATTACAACAAATTAGGAAAAGAATAAAACTGGACAATCCACTTTGGATCGATCTTGGCAAGAAATTTGGACGTGGCAAAGTTGCTCCTAATTGAGTGCCTTGTCAAGTCTTTCTTACAACCTGCAGTCGAGGGTCTAAATTTGGAGAATTCTCTTACAGGTCAGTTAATGAATAGCCAGACATGGTTGAACTGACAGAATCATACCTTAAAGACTAAATGCCAGATTCTACCATTATAGTGTTTTGTATACATCCTGTTCCATGAACAGGTGAGAACTAATAGAGATGGTAATACAGGTGAGTAATGGTGAACCTGAGAGTCCTCAACATGGATTCCAGACTGCATTAACTCTCATGGGATCAGGCAAACACGAGCAACAAACTTTCCACCTAATTACCACCTGCCTTCTCCCTCAGCTCATAAATAGTATTCCTATATATTAAATACTTGGAAGCAGCTCAATGAAAGTATCAAGGGCACAGTATGTACTCTGGATTTCCATTATTAAGAGTAGCTTGGCAACCCCATCACAGATCAAACTGGCTGAGTTATGAAGAACATAGCTGTCAGACTGGCTCAAACAGATGTGAGCAAACCAAGGATAAACATATTTGACCTCATCCTTATTAGTCAACCTATTGCAGATGTGTCTGTCTCTGCCAGCATTCATAGAAGTAACCACAGCAAACTCCTTGAGAAGGCAAATTTATATCTTGTCACCAAGAATATCCTCCATTGTGTTGTTTGACATGAATATTATGCTAAATAGGATGGACTTAAAGATTTTGCATCTTAAACTAGGCAATCATGAGATACTCTGATAAGCAGCAATAGCAAAAATGCATTCCACCACTATCTGTAACCACATAGCCCAGCATATCCCTCATTCTTACATACTTAAGTCAAGAAATTAACACTGGTTCAATGGGGAGCACAGGAAAGCATGGTGGAGCAGCACCTGTTTTACCTAAAAATGAGGCACCAACCTGGTGAAGCTCAACACAGGATGACATGAATACTAAACAGCAAAAACAGCATGCAACACACAGAGCCACACCATCATACAATCAAATGGATCAGATTAAATGTTTGAAATCCTGCCTTTTCTGTCATGCATACTAGTGAATAATTAAACAGTTAACTATAGGAAGTTGCACCAAGAACATTCCCATACTTAATTATGGCAGAGATTAACATATGAATGCCAAAGGCATGGCTGAAATAAATGTAACCATGTTGACCCAGAAATGGTGACTGAAGTATCCGATGGAGCTTCCTCCCAAACTCACCGTCGTCACAGAAGTCAGATTTCAAGATGAGATATCTTTATTAGTCATACGTACATTGAAACACACTGAAATACATCTTTTACATAAAATGTTCTGGGGCAGCCCGTAAGTGTCATCATGCTTCAGGTGCCAACATAGCATGCCCACAACTTCCTAACCCATACATCTTTGGAATGTGGGAGGAAACCAGACTACCCAGAGGAAACCCATGCAGACACGGGGAGAACGTACAAACTTCTTACAGACAGTGGCTGGAATTGAACCCAGGTCGCTGGTGCTGTAATAGTGTTGTGCTGACTGCTACACTACCGTGCCTGCCCTCAACACGTACAAACAATTTGATTCATTTTAGAAAATATCAAGAACTTGCGAGCTCAAGATACAGCAAAGGCTTTGGGACAGGATCAAGCAGCATTTACTCTCAAATGATTGCAAAATATTCTGTTCCACATGTAAGTCTGCAGCAAATGAAGCAGTTTGTGTCTGCATGCAGTTTGGATTTTGCCAGGACTATTTGGATACAGACCTCATTACAACCTCTAGCCAATCTCGGGACAAAGGGCTGAAATTCAGAAGACTGGAGTGATTTTCCTTAACATTAAAATAGCATTTGACCAATTGTGACATCAAGAAGCAATGTAATGTTGATGTCATTGGGCATCAAGGGGAAAACATTTGAATGATTGGACTCATATCTTGCACAAAGAAGTATTCCTGCAGTTATTGTGGGTCTATTGCACCCAAGAATATTGCTGCAGGAGTTCTTCAGGGCAGTGTCTGGAGCTTCATCTTCAGCTGCTCATTAGTGATTTTCCTTCCACATATCAGAAATAAGGATGTTGACTAATCATTACAGAATGTTCTGTATCAAACGATTGTAATTCTGCAGCAAACGGAACAGCTTGAGTCTGCACGCAGCAAGACTTGGTGAATGTGCAGACACAAGCTGATTAAGTAGCAAAATTACACCTGTGCCACAAAAGTGTGAGAAGAATTATCATCTCTAACAAGAGAGATTCTAACCACCTATCCATGATATTCAATGGCATGACCATTATCACGTACTTCAATAACAGTCTGACCAGAAATTCAATTGATCTGGTGCAAGAATATTGTGGCTGTAAGAGCAGGTCAGACACTGGCCTTTGGTGAATGAAGCATCTCCTGATCTACAGGTTGTGTGATGGAATACTCTTGACCTGTCTGCTCCAGTAATTGAAACATCACCTAGGACTGATAGCTTGCTTGATTAGCACCCCAGTCACTTCCCTAAATAATAATTCCCTTCACCACCTACAAAAATCTATTCAGTTACTCATCTAGGCCACACCAACTATCTTCCCAAACCAGCACTTCTACCATCAGCATGGACAAAGACAGAAGTCACATGGGAATACCACATCTGCAGGTTCTGCTCCGTGTCGCACAGCATCTTGGTATGCACAGGAACCCTTGGAATGGATTCTTCCAGCCATAATGATCTTCCTTTAACATGTGTAAGCTGGCTTTAATTTATGCAAGTGAGCTTTAACTGGAGCTAGTCACTTACTATACATGTGCCCTGATAACATGACAAGCAGATGAAAAATTGTAAGTGCTGACTGAATGCAGAACTCATTCAAGGGACTAGAGAGCACAAATTGTTGATTACAATGCTGCCTTTGCAATTATCCTTTGGAATCTGTACCATTTTTAGGTAATATCCAATTTAGCTGTGTGCCCAACCTTGCTCATTTCTGGTAATCTCAAAAAGCCAGTTACTGCTTGTACTTATTGCCAAGGCTGTTTTTGTTTCCTTTTGTCCAATTCTTTCATATAGATAATACTAGCAATAAGTCAATGAATGTTTACAGCACAGAAGGAAGCTGCTTGACGCATTGAGTCTGTACCAGCACTATGTAGAGCAATCCAGCTTACTCCACTATATGTCTCTGTTGCTGACTTAAACTTACATTATGTGGCAGTCTGCATTAATTAGGTGATAAATCTTCTCCAGATGTTTCTAGATACAACTTGGTTTTGTATTGGTGGATAGGGTTAATGTCACCCGCAATGAGTTTAATACCTGGAAAGATCAGACATTTTTTACGTTAAAAAAATTTAAAAGTGTATTATTTACATTAGATGCCTTTGCAATTGAGTGTATCACCATTCAACAGTTGCAGGTGGCAGTTATTTTGCTGCATTACAAATTGGGGCTACATGATGCTGATGATTAGTACATCTTCTGACCAAGGATGCTTATTTGATTTCCTGGCAAGCATGTGTTACTGATTTGCCAAAGGTAGAATCTTCCCCCAAGATCATTGCAAATTTTAATATTCTCTTATAATGCTTTTTATAGAAGAACAAACATCAAATGCTGCAGGTCTGAAGAGATCTTCCCAGGTAAGTTCCACACCATTGCTGGACTCCATCTGGAGCCCACTTGGTGCTGGGACCCTGTGTAGGATGGGTGGAATGGGGATTCAGAATCTGTAGATTTGGAGAAAAAAAGGTGAGTTCAGTTAGTTTTTATTTATTTTAATGTTTTAATTACTTCTCAGAGATAGCTCAGCTGAAGATGTTCACACTGATCCAGATAAGAGTGAGTTTACAGAGCTGGAGGCCTGCAAATGTGGGTGGTGAATGGTCTACAGATGATTTGGGCTAATAGGCCATTATGAAAGCTGTCACATTACATTTCACAGTGTTGTAATCAATATTTTGGCTTGTAAGTAATTAAGAATTTAATTTGTGTTTAAATGTCTTTTAATATTAGTGATATTTAAAAGCTTTGTAAAGCCTTGGCAACCTTTCAGAGGTGAGGCTCCTTGTGCAACCATGCACCCTGTAAAAAGGCTGGCAAGATGTTCCAGAATGAAGTCTTAGCGATATGCCATCTGAAGTCTGAATGACTGTTGAGGCCTCACTGCACCTTGCTGGCTGCCTTGCTCCACATTCAGATCAAGTATATAAGTGTATGAACACAATGACTATAGATGGCAAGTCCAGGCAGCGGGATAAATGCAACTCGATTTTGCCCAACTGTAAATCTTTTCCAGTCCTTTGCATTTATCCAAAATGTTTGCCAATTATTGCCTCAGTTACATGAATGATTTAATTCAAAAATGACATACAACTATTCTGGCTGGGCCTTCTCTTCGAAGAAATTTAATGATTTAATGTTTACTTTCTAATGAAGGTAATGTTCCTTCAGAGTTTCCTTCATTTAGTTGATCCCAAAACAGCTATTTGAAGCTGATAAAATAAATGAGTTTTTAAATCATTCAATACAGCATATTCATCTTCAGTAGTTGATAAATAGCACCAAAAACTGTTGTCCATTACTCTTTGTTGCTGTGTGTAATATACACAAGTTATGTTTGTGGCCCCACCCACTAGGATGTCAAATTCTGATTCAAGCAATATTAAACATTGTTTTCATGAATAAATTTCCCAGATGTTTTCTGTTCTAAATGTATTCAGTTTGAGTGAATCTATATAATCATGTGTGAATATTATGGTATTAATGTTGTATTTTTCTAAATATCTACAAATTGCCTTGCAGTCATATCAGAAAAAAATAATAAATCTAAACTTTTAAAATTTTGCATTTGATAGTATTGCTTAAGTTCTCAGCTGAAAAGCCAGCAATTCCAAGCAAACTGCTGACAATTAATTATAGTTGTGCCTTAGTTGGGATTCACATTCAAGAGCGGAGTACAACTTCCACAGATTTCTCAGTACTTCCACTGAGAAATCTACAGGCTGTTTCTGTTAGATTTGGGACAAGAACAACAAGCAGGTTAACTTGAATGGAGGGAGACTATAGTGAACAATAAGATTAAGTACAAGGTCAGTTACTTTTCATTGCTTTAATTTAGTTAATTTTGTTTCTGACACTATGAAATAACAATCAGAAATCTATAATCTCTTTGACAGTTTTGACAGCCAGTAAGCCTGAGGTTATGGCTTCTCAACTGACAACAATTCTGTGGCTGAGGGTTGTTATTTATGAAAAGAAAGATCCTATGTTGCTCAAAGTCTTGTTGATTAGCTTAGAGCCAGGTTACCTGAGGAAGTTCACACTATAGACATTCTGCTCAAGGTAAGAAAGGGTTCTGCAAGGAGAAGACAGGCAAGCATGGGTAATAAGTGGTTTGCAGGTGATTTGGGCCAATATGCCCTTGTGAAAACTGTCACATGGTATTTTAAAGCATTTTACTGATAAGGATTTTCTTTTTCTAGCTGTCTTGCAGTGCTGTCCTCCTAACTCCCACCTGGATCCACTGACAGGTTGTCCAAATACAAACACCACTTCTTATCCTAACTACAACTATTATCAGGTGCGTTCATAGAACAGTACAGTAGAGCAAAGGAACAGGCCCTTTGGCCCACCATGTCTGCACCAACCATGATGTCAATGTAACTAATTCCATCTGCCTGTATATGGTCCATAATCCCTCTATTGCCTGCCTGTTCTTGTGTCTATCTAAATCCTTCTTATACATTGCTATTATATCTGCTTCTACCACCTTCCCTGGTAGCATGTTCCAGGCACCTACCACTGTTTTAAAAACTTGACTAACACATCTCCTCTAAACATTTCCCCCTCTCCCCTTAAACCAATGCAGTCTAGTATATAACATTTCCAACCTGAGAAAGAGACTTTGACTATCCACCCTTTGCATGCCTTAAATAATTTTATATACTTCTATCAGCCTTTGACACTCCAGAGAAAACAACCCAAGTTTGTCCTACCGCTAGATATAGATAATATATTTCAATCCAAGCAACATCCTGGTGAATCTCTTCTGCACCTTCTCTAAAGTCTCCACATCTTTTCTATACTGTTGCGACCAGAACCGCACACAGTGCTTCAAATATGGCCTAACCAACTGCAACATGACTTGCTAACTTTTATACCCAATGCCTTGACTGATGAAGGCAAGCATGCCATAAGCCTTTTTTACCACCTTATCCACCTGTATTGCCATTCTCAGGAAGCTATGGAATTGCACCCAAAGATCCCTCTGTACATTAATACTTCTAAGAGTCCTGCTATATACTGTATACTTTCCCCTTACATTTGACATCCCAAAATGCCACCTCACACTAGTCCAGACTAAACTCCACCTGTCATTTCACCACCAAATTTCCAGCTGATCTATATCTGCCATGTCCTTTGACAACCTTCTTCACTTTCCACAGCTCCTCCAATTTTTGTCATTTGCAGACTTAGTAATCAGACCTACCTACATTTTCATCCAAATCATTTATAAAGAGTGAAATTCTATAGTTTAAAAAAAAAGGCATATTGTAAATGTAAATGAATATTAAGCTTGTCTTGAATCCTCTTTCTCCTATTTGAACAGAGATTAAACCTTTGAGTTTGATTAATGCTTGATTCAAATAGCAGAGTGAAGAGTTTCTGGAGATAAGGGTTGAATAATTTATGTAGATCTTCATTCCTGGTTAAGGCACTGTTTCACAATACAACTGTCAATGCCATAATTTGCACTGAATTTCCTGTAAGATACAAAATCAAAGTACACAGTCAATTTGCACAGTGTAACTTTACAGATTGAGAAGCAAAATACTGCAGATGTTAAAAATCTGAAATAAAACAGAAAATGCAAGAAATACTCAGTGAGACAGATAGCATATGTAGAGAGAAAAATACAGTTAATGTTTCAAGTTGATAAAGACATGAATCAGAAACATTAGCTCCATTTTACTTATTTAGCAGCCCAAATGCATCATTTTGTGCCAGTCAGAATAAAAATATTAATTAATCATCCAAATCATAATTGCTTCAAATTCTGTGAGATATACTTACCAGTTTTAATAGAATGTTAAGTGGAATCTGATTCTTGGATCTTGGATCTTTTTTATGACCACTGGTGTTCTTTTGTGGCTCTTGATACCACCAGTAATGATATAGTTTCCATAAACAATCTCCACCACGTCAATACAAAGCATGCCACTGCAAACACTAATATGCTAAATAAAATGAAAAACTGCCCTACACTTCATCCAGATTATCGAAGATGAATGACAGTTGATGTATTAAACCAAGTGCTAATTGATTTTTATTATCATTATATCTAAAAGGAAGTCAGGATTCATAGTTGTATAGTCTTTCACAGCCTCAGGACATTATGGAGTGCTCTACGGTTGATTTTTTGAAGTATGGTCACTTGTAGGAAGCACAGCAAACAATTTAGACACAGCAAAGCCCCACAAAGAGCATGGACTAATGACCAAATCATCCCTTTTTAATGCAGCCATTTGAGGGTATTGGCCAGAATACCAGGAGAACTCTATGTATAACACCATCTTACGTATGCTCAAAATGCTAGAAGGGCCTCTCTATAGAGCATCTGAAATGCCAT
>JARFYF010000054.1:25175782-25185849 GCA_030265395.1 Rhina ancylostomus
TTGTCTGAAGATAAGACGTATATGTAGATATAAAATAAAGAGTTCACTTATTTAGTGCCGCTCCCATTGCATCATTCTGCTCAAGTTTATAATGCAATAGATATTATCATCATTCAAAAATGAAGTGTGCTTACCTATTACCACACAGTCTGTTTGAAGTTTCCAGGGCCTTAGTAAATAATGAACTGAACTTTGTACTTCACTGCCATTGGCACAGTCCCCAATACAAACGTAAAGCAGCTGCCTGGAGTCTTCGCTGCAGAGTAGAAAGGTATCCATGTCTACCTCCCCTCCCCCATTCATGGCAGTATTTTAAATACATTCACATGGTCACAGACATGTACACAGTGAAGGAGCTTAAGCCTTTGAAAGACAAGTCACCAGAAAAAAAAATCCAAGTGAATAATGGCTGATAACATGGAAAGGCACTCACTCACATTCCCCACCTTTTCCCTCATGCTGGGACCCACTTCTGGGCACCGACCATCCAAATAACCCACCTGAAATTCTAAACAGGATGTTAAAGGCAGCAAGCTATTTGATCCTGCTCACCACAGAGCCAAGTGCTCACACATGTGCTCCCTCTTTTAAGCGGATATCAGTAAGGAAGACTGGAAGTCCTGTGCGATTTATTCCCCTTTGCCAGTGGAAACGTGACAGAGCTGCCTCACCATTCCCGCCATTCCTGGAGTCAACCTCGAGTCCTTCTGGTCTTTATTGCTCAGTTACAAGTATTCTTTACAAGTCCCAGAAGCTACCATGGAGAATACTAGAAAAATAACAGTTTTAAAGCCACTTATTTATTGATTTGGTGGACTATCCTCCAAGCATGCCACAGGCTTCATCCACTAAAACTATCAGCAGTAACTTTCAGCGACAGATTTATTTTCAATCCCCTTGGGCTATGAATTCGAATGCCCAGCAAGAGCAGCCTTTTTAAATCTAATTATTTTATACTTTGTTTTAAATATATCTTGATATCTTTAAGGTACCTTTGTAAAGTTTGACAATTAAATTTAAAAATTGGGTCCAATTACAAAAATAAGCACTGTAAGTGTCAACCCATCCAATTGTCTGAAAAGGAAGAAAGACAAGAGGTTTGGTGTGAAAGTTCCTGGAAGGATTGATAATGGCCCGAACAAGATACAAAGTCACATTTTAGTCAGTAGTTTGAAAATCTCTAACGTCTACATCACCAATGACTTGTCCTGGTCCAGCCACGTAGACGCCATGGCCAAGAAAGCACACCAGCGCCTCTATTTTCTCAGAAGGCTAAGGAAATTCAGCATGTCCCAATGACGCTCATCAATTTTTCAGATACACCATAGAAAGCATTCTATCCAGATGCATCACAGCCTGGTATGGCAATTGCACTGTCCAAAATCACAAGAAATTGCAAAGACTTGTGAAAACAGCCCGATCGATCACAAAAACCTGCCTCCCCTCCATTATCTCTGCTTATACTTCCCGCTGCCTCAGGAGAGCGGCCAACATAATGAAGGACCCTTCCCCCCAAGTCATTCTCTCTTCTCCCTCCTTCCATCAGGCAGAAGATACAAAATTTTGAGAGAACATACCACCAGGCTCAAGGATAGCTTCTACTCCGCTGGTACAAGACTCTTGAACGGGCCTGTTATATGATAAAGATCAACTCTTGATCTTTCAGTCTGCCTCATCATGGCCCTGGCATCTTATTTCTCTGCCTGCACTGCACTTTCTCTGTAACTGTAACACTATATTCTGCATTCTGTTATTGTTTTCTTTTTGTACTACCTCAATGTACTTGTATCTGGAATGATCTGTCTGGGTGGCAAGCAAACGGAGCTTTTCACTGTATCTCAGTACATGTTACAATAATAAACTAATGACCAATTATCCATTACTAATTCTTGCTCCCAAAAGATCCAACATAATTTTTGGAGCTGCCTCTTGAGGGGGCCACAAACAAATGCAATTGGTGGAGACTCCAGCACAAACAAGTACATTTACATGCAGCATCCTGTCCTTGACGCACTACTCCCTGGCAAATAAATCACGACAGCATTAACACACTTTGCTAAACTAGTGATGTGTTCCACTGATTTATCACAGTTCAGCCAACACCTCCCTTTCAATTTAGTTCCTGAAGCTCATTTTTTTCCCCCCAAATGCCATGGAATCCCTTTGGGATTAAATTTCCAGTTGGCACTAAGCTTACAGATCCATTACTGTTGGTTGGGATGTAACTATCACCAGCAGGTCAATTTCCTGTCCTAGAAACTTTTATTTAAATCTAGAAAGGATGGTCAAGAATTATTACCTGGTCAGTTTTTAGTATTTAATTTCAAAACTAAAAGATAAAATCTGAGCAGGTTTTCTTTTCCATTTCATTAATAAAATGCTCCAGATGGGGAGAGCACTTTTTTCCAATGGGGGTGAGGGGGAATCCAGTTGTCCTATTTCTCTACAATGAATAAATTTACTGTTATATAGCCTGAATTGCTTTGTAAAATGGAGCAGAGTCAGACAGGTCATAGGTAATTAATTCAGGGACCCCAAACGCTGAAACCCAAAAGTGGTAAAGGGTATGATTTCCAAAGACTGGGCCCCAGTCGGCAATGGTAGAGCAAAAGAAGATACCAGGCTTGGAAAGCCTTGGAATTCTCAGATTGCAGAGCTGGGAGATAAAATGGGGAGGCCAAGTCCAATGTAAAGATCACAATTTGGAAGTCAATGCAAGGACAGGCGGCCAATGTGAATCTATTGCTCTTAACTGAACATGGAGACTCACTGGCCCTGGATAGCGTGCACCATGAGAAGGAGCTTTTATTAAACCAGTGCCAAGTGTTCATTCTTACTGCTCCAATATTCCCCATGAAATTGGGTTTATTCAGAGCACTTTCGTCTTGCTTTAATTTCCAGTGTTTAGGTAAGTGAAAACGTAATACGTTTACTTGCTTTTCCCCGTCACCTTCCCCAATCGCTTCCCACCTCTAAGACTTCCCTCTCCCTCTGAATGTCGTATAAAGTGTTCTCCGTATCATAGTGACTTGCTTTTAAAACGTGCCAGGCACCTCACCCTCAATCGCTTATAATTGCTCCTGACGCTGCTCCTCATGCCCGCACTTGCATAGTTCCGCCACGGGAGGACACCCTCGAGCCTTCGGATCTCGGACGAGGAAACAACATCAAAGCTCCCAAGGAAACATTGTCCTGATTGTTAATGCTGCAGGATATTCGATATTTTCTTATTAAACAGAAAATATTAACAATTTAAATTCATTAATCGTTTGTTTTTACATGTTACATTTCTTATACAACGTTGAAACTAAACATTAAATTGCAAGTTTCAAAACTGTAAGTAGTTTTTGAAAATATTCGAGCTGACTAACTACATGTTTGCAACAGGCCTAAATAAACCTTGGGAAACGAATCATGGTACTACTTCGTTGAAAATTTCTTGTTAAAAGAAGCGGATCAATTGTTTTATTGGTGATCTCCGCCGAGGAAGGAGCCGTGCATTGATGAAAGGATCTACCCTCCAATTGCGGAAGTTAAATAAAATCTCAAAATGCAATCCCTTTAAAACGTACCTGCGTAGAAGCGAGGACGGCACGCCAGCTCGGTATGAGGTCTGTGATGTGATTCACAGACCACCCCCCATGTGCACCACGTTTACTGAGGGAGGGAGCGAAATTGCTCTGGACGGACACACGAACCGGGTGATAGCGAATGACCAACCCAGTTCACAACTCGCCAGCTTTCATTTACCATCGCGGCAGAACAGGAAACCATTTCTCCCGTGGAATGGCGAATTAGGAATGGGACAAAAATATTTTCATAGAATTGCAACAAAGGGATTGGAAGTAGAGTTTGCGGACAATGCATGCCGCAGGAAGAGATTTGTAATGAATTTTGTATCATTTCGCAACTTTAGTCTGATTTTTAAAATTTCAAATATAGATATACACACAAAAAGAAGAAACGCAATGCAAAACGTTTTACATTCTTGGTGTCATTTGGTCAATATATTCAATAACGTTAGTTTGATAAATTCGCGTCAGCAAAGCAATGTGTCAGCCTATCTCAGTCACACCCATTGCACAGAGATATCAAATGCCAATGCTCCCTTTGACCTGCCCCGCTGGATAGGGACGCGTGCATTACAACACCCACACCGCACACCGACGCTTTGAACACCTGGTGCTCCTCATGCACAAGCACGAAAATCCAAACTCTACGTCGGAAACTCGCATTGACGTGTTCACGTATGGATAAGTTTCCTGCCTCTTGTTTCACGCTGCAGTAACAGCCACTCCTTACGGACTGGAGGTGAGAAAAAAAATATTTAACTGTAAGTGACTGGCTTTCCCAATGGTTAATTTTAGGATTATAAACTCCCGCGTTCTCGTTTTTTCTCTCATCTTCTAAGGCTATTGAATCTTGCGGCGATGAGTCACCGGTTCCCAGCAGCTCTTTCACCTCTTGTCCAAGTAGCCGGCTTCCCAGGACGTGGATCACTGCAGGGTGCCACGACATTGATGTCTCCAGACAACCTTCATCAGTGACGAGACACTGAAACTCTGCCTGCATCTTCTTCTCCTGATCGGGGTGCTGGGACCCGCGGCACCCACCTTGTTCCTGGACAAGCTTTCCCACGCACAGTGGGAATCCGGCGTGGAATCCCGGCCTGCTCGCCCCGCTGGTCACCAGGGGGATCCAGACCATGTTTTATGGGTACTCGAAAGCAAACAACGAGCTGCTGGAGGAATTCAGCGGGTCAGGTAGCATCTGTAGATGGAAACGGACAGTCGAGACCTTTCACAATTTGATGTTCGTTTTCTTTCCCAACAAACATGTTATTTTCATTAACCTGAGTTCCAAATTCTTTTGACTTCTGTACAGAATGAACTCAATTTAAGCTTTGGCACTGTGGGAAAATTTTTTTTAAAAATCAAGTATTAGCTTTATTAGATTTTGCTAACATCTGTAACTGTTTTAAATATTGTGGATAATTTAATTGGTTTTGACCCATGTTGAGACATTCCCAACTCCCTTAAAAAGCGGGGTTCTCGAATCAATATTCAATATATCATCTGCAAACTCTAATTAAGCCAGACATTGGACGGAGGACAATATCTAGCTGGCAGTGAGTTGCTAGACGGTAATTAAATCATGTGTCAGCGGGGAATCTGATTGAAGCCGGGGAATCCCAGAGGGCAGTCAGTGAGATGGTCTATCTTGCTGGCTCTTTTTAACCACCTATCACACTAAAATTACTTCGTCAGCTTCTTCATTTGCTTGGTGGTCCATAAGAAATTCCCTCTTTGAATCTTCATTCCCTCTTTGAATTTTCATTCCCATGCCATCACACTACGTACATTCTCAGTTCAGCACGCTATGACCCACGACAGGCAGAGTGGAGGAGCACGTGGTCTGAAGGAGGCCACTCGGCCCATTGAGTCTGTTCCACCATTCAGTTATATCATGGCTGCTCCATACCTCAGCTCCGCTCACCTTCCTAGGTTCTGCACCCCTCAGTATCCTCGCCAAACAGGAATCAGTTTGAATTTTGCAATTAAACTAGTCTCTGCTCTTAGTGGAGGGAGTTGCAGATTTCGCCCATCCTTACACTTTTGGGATCTGGGCAGCCACATTCAATTTTAATTCTGCGGCCCTCGCACCCCCTTTCTAACCTCTATATTCCTTTTTGGGCTACCCTGCTGGAGAAAATAGTTTCCATCAAATTCTTTAATGATTATAAATACTATCCTTTAATATTCCCTACTCAGCGAATTATAAGGCTGGTTTATGCAGTCTAACATTTTAAGTTGCCGCTTTTGGTACCGTGATCGGCTTGGTGATTCTGCGCCCCCTTCCTCCAAGATCAATGCATCCTTCCTGCGGCACGGCACCCGGCCATGAAGGCGATACGCAAAGTGAAGTCAAGGCAGAGCTTTATTTGACTGTGGCTTGACCTCTGCCCTCTTTGTGTTCTGGCCGCTTTGAGTTAATCATCAACGTTCCATTAGACTTTTTAATTACTTGTTTGTACCTATGCTCCAACTCAGGGCCCTTAAACCCTTCTATATCAGCACCCTCAAACAATGACTCACGACCTCCTCAAGACCCAGCTGATGTTTGAGAATGAGTTTTTCAGCCCTGTTCCTGGCAACTTTCTAAACCTGTCGGTTGTCTTTCCAGTTTTCAGTGACGACTTCCATTGACTACACTGGTACTGTGAGCAGTTATTAAGATAGTTTAGATGCTTTAAGTACTTTATCCATTGCAGATAATTCATTCAGGATTTAGTTAAACGTGTGAGAACTCCATCTGAATGTAAAATATTAAGCATAAAATGCTGGAGATACTCGGCAGGTCAGGACACATCTGTGGGTAGAGTTAATGTTTTAGGTCAAAGAAGCGCCATCTCCACCTCTCTTCCCACAGATGTCACCTGACCTGCTGAGTATTTCCAGTATTTTCTGTTTTTATGTTAGATTTCAAACATCTGCAGTTTTTGTTTATTTCCATCTGAAAGTAAACCTGCAAGGAGTGTGTCAGCAGGAACAGGATTACCAAACTTTGGACCAGGAAAGCAAAACAAATTTTAGATATTAAAAAGAAGCACTACGGTATCGGGACAAAGTTCCTGCCTACAGGTGCACACTCGCTCACTCGCGCACACACACAGACACACTCTTCCCAAGGCCCACTCCCGCGGCCCCTCCCCAATTCCCTCTCCCAGTCCAACAATCCCATTCTCCCCGCCCTCCTTCCCCCTCTATCCTTCTTTTCCTCTTCAACTCTTCTTTGCCTTCTCAAAACTTTCTCTCTTTCTCCCCATCTCTTCCTCCCCCACTTGTGCCTCTGCTGCCCCACTTTTCCTCTTTCTCTGCTTTCCCTTTCTCCCTTCTCACATAATTCTCCTTCATTCTCCTTTCCTCTTCCTCCTCTCTCTCTCTCTCTCTCTCTCTCCCCTGCTACCCGTTCTTCTGCCCCATCCCCTCACTGCACACTCCCACTGACCCCTCTTGCCATCCAATACTATCCTGTGAGGTAGTATTCTGCAGGTAAAACACAGATAGTAATCTACAGGTACCACTTTTGAGCTAGTACTGAGATCACTCCATTACTTAAGAAATGTGAAGGATTTAAATGATGAAATTATGTCTGTTAGCTTAAAATAGTTCAGGAAGAATTAATGGGATCTCTTATTGGCAACACACTGAGCACTTAAACAAACATTAACTAATTGAATAAGTTTATAAAGCATAACCTACATCCAATGAACCTAATTGAGTTTTTTTGGGAAATAACAACATATACCAAGAATTCAAACATAATAGCCTTATGCAGCTGGAAATTTTTCAGCAGAGTGAAGTGAGATTACAGTCATTCCAGGGTCATTTCCGGTCACTCTGGAAGTTTGACTGGGCATTTGCTGGAGTGTGTTGTGATGTGTTTCCAGTGCTGGATACCAATCTAATGATATCAACAATCATGTAATGTCACTCACAAAGCACCACATTTTCATAATGCCATTTGCAATATAGCCAAGGTTTTTAAAGGGTTGTTCACACTCATTTGAACGGCACGATAGTGCAGCAGTTAGCACGATGCTATTACAGCGCCAGCAATCGGGGTTCGATTCCTGTCGCTCTCTGCAAGGAGTTTGTACGTTCTCCCGTGTCTGTGTGGGTTTTCTCCGGGTGCTCCGGTTTCCTCCCACATTCTAAAGACGTACGGGTAGGTTAATATGGGGTTTAAAATGGGCGGCGCAGACTCAGTGGGCTGGAAGGGCCTGTTACCACGCTGTAAATAAAAAAAAGAAATCACTGCTTGAAACTCTTCTCAGCAACATTTTGTTGTCTGCCTGTTTGTTGTAAGACCTGCTCCAGGTCTAAAAGACTAACATTTAGTTATCAAAATTTGTGATGTTCTGTGGCCTCAGGCAGAGCCTCACACCTGTGCCTGTCAGTTCTGACAGTTGAGGTCAAGGTCACTTTCAAATTAGAGTCATAGATTTACAGAGCACGGAAACAAGCCCTTCAGCCCAACTCATTCATGCCGCCCAAGGTGCCTTTCTGAACTAGTCCCATTTGCCTGCATTTTGCCCAGATCCATCCAAACCTTAAATTTAACCTCCTAGCGTCAGGACCATGAGGTGACTGTCCTATATTCTAGGAGAACTTGACATTTCCTTTAGCCCAGTTAACACTTCAGAACATCTGGTGGGATCTCCAAGCATTCCTGGTTCCCCTGAGGTTCATAGACTACAGTCAGATGGCGTTCTGGGCATTCCTTCAGGACCTGGATCTCTTTGGAAGAGCTTTCATTTGCTAAATGTTCGGATAATTGTCGACCATCAAGGTACTTTCTCATGTCAATACAATCCTGGGAGCTCATGTGACTCCTTAACTCTGCAGGGGTTGCAACTGCCTAACATCTCTCAGTGGCTTTGCTATACCGATGGATGGATTTGCAGGATAAGGGATATCCCTTCATTACGAGGCTTGTGTACGTGCCCTAGGCACTGTACTGAGCACTGCTATAATGAAAACTATGGCAGCTTAAGGACCATATTAAAGACTACTGCTTGCCTCCTCTGGGAGTGTCCTCCTTTACTAAACAAGAGATTCAACTTCATCCAAGTCTGCTGCTCATTACACATTCTAGCAAGCAGTGGAGCTGAGCCAAAGCCAGAGAGCATCCAGCAAGTGGAGTGGCAGCAGGGTCCACAGGAAGGCCAGGAGCAAGAGGAACAGGTGGACATAGGGGAGCCATCTTCACCCACATGGGGGATTGGAAAGCATGATCTGTTGGCAACTTTTAAAACCAGTCCAAGTGCTCAACACCATTTTGACTCTCTGATTTTGTAGCTATTAAATTTCTAGTGCAACCTAGTCATTAGACACCTAGTACTCAGTAACATTATGGCTGATCCATTGGCTTGCTTCACCTTCCTGCCCAATTCCCATATCTTCTGATTCACATAGGATCCAATAATCCAGCAATCTCATTCTTAAAGTATATGTAGCTACTGAGCATCCACAGCCTTCTGATGTAAACAATTGCAAAGCATTGCAGTGCTCTACATAAAGAAATGTCTCATTATCTCAGTCCTATATACCTTATCCCTTTTCTTGAGGCTATTCCCCCTGGTTCTAGACTCTCCAGCTAAAGGAGGTAGTCCCTCTATATCTGCCTTCTCAGAATTTTGTAGGTCCTGTGAGGTCACTTTACATTTGGCTATTCTTACTTAACCTCTGTTCATCAATCAACCCCTCATTTCAGACATCAGCCTGGTGAATCTACACTGTACTAGTCCAAAACAAGTAAGCCCTTCTTTAGATTCAGACCAAAATTAAATATAACACTCCAAATGGTCTTACTAAAGCCATGAGCAATTTTAGCGAGACTTTCTTATTTTAATATTCCAACCCCCTTGCAATAAAGTCCCAGATTCTATCTGCCTTCTAAATTGCTCATTCTTTCTGCATGCCCATTTTCTGTGCCTCATGAACTAGCAGACCAAGGTCGCTCTGCTCACAACATTTCTCAACATTTAAAAAATAATCTGATTTTTGTTCTAACAACCAAAGTGAATAACCCCTCATTGCCCCTCATTATAACTCATCTACCACTTTCTGTACTTACTATGCCCCCTTACAGACTTTTGCATCCTCCTCATTGTTCACTTACTCATCAGAAAACTTGGCTACATCATATGGTTTGGAGAATGAGATGTCCACTCATTAGTCTGAAGGTTCTGCACCTTGATCACCTGAAAGCAAATACAGCAGTAGTTAAGTTGGAGACAAACTAATTATCACTGGGCCTCCCTACTCATGCAGTCACCCTCTTGGTTTTCCAATTTGTCCCCCACCATCCAATCCAATATAAACAATGTGCTGGAAGTACTGGCAGAAATCATGCGTTGATATGGCAGTGAAGGTGAGAAGCTAACACAGTGCCATGCACAATACTCCCATCAACCCTCCTGCCATGTTGTGGGTCCGTAAACCAGGGTTGCAGAATGGGCAATTCCAGCTATTGGAACACCATGGAGAAGAGTGGCTACTTGA